>VZTF01005104.1:109454-278787 GCA_013397755.1 Cnemophilus loriae
CTGCCACAGGCGAAGCGGAGGAGCTCAGCTCGGCTCCGTGGGGCACTTGCTGCCCGTCAGCATCGCGGCAGAGCCTGCTCTGGCAGCTCGAAGCAGCCGGAGCACTGGGGCGTGGAGCCCGAGGAGCTGGAGCCTGCCGTGAGCCGGACCCTCCTGCGGGGCTGGCAGCGAGCTGGGCACGGCTGGCTCCGGCCGGGGGACAAACACCGTAGGCTTAAGTTTAAATTGAGGAAAAAAGAGAGGTTTGCAAACTGTTCTGCTTTTCTAAGCTTATGCTGTGATACTTAAAAGCGCAGTGACAAGTGTTCCCTGACTTTCTAAATGGTAATTCTGTCTGTTGATGATACAAAACAGGGATACTTCCCATAAAATACAGATTTGTGTATACCAGACAAAGCCGAAAGAGAGGACCCAGAGGAGTGATTTGCTGGGATGTTGTCTCTAAGATACGCTGGTTTTGATTCTGCACGGTGGAGAGGTGGTGTTTCCCTGGGGCATCTGCAGACACATGTTGTGTTCCTCTAAAGGAGGAGACCTTTGAGGCCCGAATCGTGGTGTCGCTAGTGAAACAGAGAGTTGTTGCTGAGTTTTGTTCTCTGTGTCCTTGTTTAAGTGTACAGATGTGCACCAGCATCGAAGCTGACTAAGGATGGTTCGTGCCATCAGATGGACAAAGCTGAATTTTCTTTCAAGGTTTCATGTAGATCAAACCATGCTAAAGTAAATCCAAAATGGGGAGAAGTCAGTGATTTTAATGAAAATACATTGAATCTCAGTGAAAGCTTCAGATGCTAGTTTGTTCACATCTTTACAGTAGACAGTGCTGCTGTGAAGCCTTAAGTGGGAAGTTCTACAGAATATAACCGTACGTAGGTGGGGGGTAGAAAGTTTAATCTTCAAACCACATAAATGCAGAGCAGTGTGTGCTTGTTGGAGAAGTAACTTCCTTCTTGAGCCTGCTTTCTTCACTTTTGAATGACTGGAAACCATAATTAGTAGTAATTTTTTTCCAAAGATGGAAATCATTAGCATAAAAAAAAGAAAAAGATCCCAACCATATATATGAGCATTGTAATCTGGAGAACATTCTGCCTGGCTTTGAAAAGGCACCAGCTCCAGTCTGTAAGCAATCCAGGATACATCCGCGACCTTTAATGTACAAAAGATTAAAGCATGTTTACACGAGAGCAGAAAATGTTCAAATTCTGAGCAAGGGCTTTATCCGCATGCTGGTGGTAGCTGATGCTCATTGTTCATGTGCACTTCTGGCCTCATCTGAACTGCACTTGGGCAAACAAGTCCTGTGCAGAGGAGGATTCAAAGGAGAACCAAAACCAAAGGAGTGCGTCCCAGCACTTCTGTCTGGTTCCTGCATTTGGAGTCCTCCCAATCTGGTCTGCTCCGCCCACTGCTCATGACAGGTCCTAAAATAACAAATCTATAAGCATGCTAAAAGGGACCTTTTAAATTAAAAAAAAAGTAGGGAAAAAAATGTAAATTTGGGGCTCTAGGAATGGATTGGGGTGAATGTTTATTCCTGATAAAGAATTTTTTTAAAAGGTTGGGATTTGGCAGTATCCATCCAAGCTTGTGTTTGGACAGTAGGACCTATGGTCACAACTTGTTGTCATGGAAATGCCAGAAATATCCTTCCTGAAAGTGACTGGCATTCAGTAGTGCTCGTGTGTGCCTGGGCCAACAGGAACATGGACCGCTATAAAAGCAACAGGGAAAAGAAGGGCCAATACAAATCCTGCAGTCAATATTATTAATATTAGATGTTCCTCTTGCAGCCAACCATTTCCAAAAGCAGCAGTGCTGTACAGAGTGCTTTTTACCTTTACTTGCCAGACTTTAATTAGCAATCTTCTCAGGATTTGCAAACAAGAAACATCTGCTGAACTCGGGGGCCTGCCTAGGTGGACAGGGTTTGGGGAGTGTGGACAAGGCACACACTGCTTTCAGGATGAAGCTGTGATTTCGTTTGGCCATTGAGGATGTTTTCTGTGTCCTTTAAACAAAAAAGTGGTAGATGCATTCCCTGGAGAGTTCCTGTGCAGGTGTTGGCGGTGGTATCCCAAATTTTAGCTTATTTTGAACTAAGGTGCTGCACATCCTTGTTTCTTAGTGGAGAGGATTGACAGAGAGTTAATGAGCATTTCCAAAGGAGCTCCTACAGTCAGGGCTCCCAGAGGAGTAGGTCCTGATAACTGCTCTGTGTGTTCTTCCCTAACACCTGTTGTTGGCTACTGTGAGAGACAAAATGCTGAAATCAGACAGTGCTCTGCTCCAGCAGCTCCCTCCGTGCAGGTTTGCTGGGTGCTCACTATGGGATGATCTGCTGAGAGCAAAAGCTGACACACAATTTTTAGTGTTTGAGGTCAAACCTTCTGGGAGCTGATGCTCTGAGGGGTGTTTTGCAAATCCAAACAAAATCCATGTTTAAATAAGATTCCAGACAAAATCCTGCCCTGAGACAACAGGTAAGAATGCAGATGGGAAAGAATATTTTCTCTAGGCTCAGGCCCTTGCTGTAGCTCATTAGACTCAGACTGCATCTGGTGATATGAATCTACAAGGTCTGTGTGTGTGTAGTGTAGAGAGGGGAAGCAGGGAGCATCCATAAATATTAATATTCCTCTAAATGCTTGTTTTTGTGTAGACAGGCTCCCAGGGACATTGCCACGTCTTGTAGGTGTCAAGCCCTGAATAATTTGCCTCGTTCCTTTTTTTCTTCTCCCAGATGCAAAGCTATTAAAAGGAAAAAAACTGAAAGTGCATGCAGCTGGGTCCTGGGGCTGGCTCAGGAACACAGGAGGCAGTGTTCAGCCCTGCCGTAAAGAAACAAATATGCACATCTACCAGAGAATTCCAGATTTCACTCAGGAAACCAGCTCTCACTTGGAGCTTCCAAGCAGTTAGTGTAAATAACAGACAACTCAGCTTTTGAAAAATGCAAAGAAGCCCTGGACTGGCTCCTTCAAATGACAATAAGCAAGTTAATTAAAAAAGAAAATCGACTCTTTTACTTATGCAAATAAGGGACTCCAGTTAAATCCCGGGAGCTGCAGCCAGCGGATGTGAGGTCAAAACCCAACTTGTGCCCCTGCCCTCCCTGGCCTGCACAGGGCTATCTTTAGCTTTTCCTAGAGGATGGTTTGGATAAACCCAGCATGGAATGCAGCCGCTCGGGTGAGCCTTTATTCCCTAATTTCATGCTAATCGGCACGGTCACATTTGGCTGAGTGGCTGGCTTTGAAGAAGCTGCCTTGTTTTAAAACAGCTCAGGGTGGCCCTCGCCAAGCCACGCGTGCTCACACTGCTGTGCTCCTGGCCTTGGGGAACCTCAGGAGCCTTTTCCTTTTTTCTTTCTGCTGTTCAGAGATGTGTGAAAAGGAGTTTAGTAAATCAAGGGTAAAGTCCTTTGAAACTGAAATCCCTTGATCTCTTTCACCTGCAGTTCAACTCTCCCTGGGTTCTAAGGGCACTCGTGAGGGTCCCTGCCTGGGGTGGCTGCCTGGCTTCCAGGGGGTTGATGGAGCTGCCTGCACCCTTCCTGGGCCTGGCCAGAGGAGCTGGTTTGGTGGTTATTTGCAGTACAGGAGCAGCCAGAACCCTGCTCCATTGCCTGTTGTGGTAAGAGAGACAGTCATGTGGGTAAAACCTGTGGAAAAAAGGGGCAATGAGAGCTGGCAGCTTGTAGGCAGTTTGGGTGGGATCCTGGAGGGCTTGGGGATCAGGCTGCTCTAGGAAGGGGACTTGGGTGACACAGGGAAGGCTGCTTGCTGGCAGCAAAGCTGACTGAGAGCATGAGGAGATGCCAGTGCTGCCTGGGTGAGAAGCTCGCTTTCTTTTAACCCCGTGTCAAAGCAGAAGGATCTTTTGGTACTGAATCAGAGAATGAATCAGCAGCGAAGCCTCAGGCTGGGAAATGCCTGAGTGTGGGGAGGGGGGAAGTGCTGGAGCTGCCCGTGCTGAGGAGCTGCTCGTGAGGTGTCCATCAGGAAAGCAGTGGAGAGGACCGTCCTTTGCTGGAGTATTCCAGTCTGCGTTCTGGGATGCAATATGCAGGAATGGGTGAACTCTTGAAGGTGGCACAGCCTTGGGAGCAAAGCTGTGTCTCTGGGGCATCTGCACCAAGGTTTCCAGGTTGCTTCAGTCCTTGGAAAACTTCTTTGCTGGGCTGATCCATCACGTACCTGTTCTCTTGTAAGGGGGTGCAGTGGGCTCTCGCTCCTTGGGGAGCCCAGCTGGAGGGTGGCAGGGCTGTTCCCTGCCATCCCCAGCGTGGCAGGGAGCAATCAGTGCGAGGTTTGCTGCCCTGAGCTCCTGCAGTCCTGACCGAGCTCGCCTTGGCAGCTCGGGGAGAAGCTTGAGTGTTGCTGGGGCCATCTGCCCGGAGCCATCCCTGCGTCCTGGGCTCCGTGTTCCCACTGGTATCGGCAAGGGCAGAGAGAAAGCAGCTGAGCTGCTGGGGAGCATCCCCTGTCCCTCACGAGGGCAGGAGCTTGGCGCTGTTTACAGAAGCAAACTCCTGGTGGTGATGCTCCTCTCCTGGGGCTGTTGGCTCTGCTCTGCCCTTTCCTCGAGCAGATTCCTGACCCCAGCCTGCCTCAGCCGGGAGCGGAGTAGCCAGTCCCCTCCTGCTGGAGCAGAAAGCAGAATTCCTGCTGATTTCCGTGGAAGAGCCGTTTATTTCTGGGAGCAGCACTTGCTGCTTCACCCCTCTCTGTGCCCGCTTCCCTCCCCGGTGAGGTCAGAGCTCGCGTTGTAGCATCACCGGCGTTGCCATGGGGACAGACCGCGACGTCACCGGCGTGGGCAGGAGCGGCCGGGACAGTGATTTCATTGTGCCGCTGCGGCTCTGCGCGGCCGGGAGAGCTCCCCAAAGCCCCAGGCCGGGCTGACGAAGCCGTGCCGATGAGTCAGGGCTGCAGCCTCTCCCCTGCATCGCAGGCTCAGCCCTGGGCACCGCCGCTGCTGTTCTGGGCACTCCTCAGAGCAGCCCGGGGTTTGCCGTGCCCACGGTCCCGCTTCAGTGACAGTTTGCCATGTGGGGCAAAGTAAACACTGGCGCTGCACAGAAGCTGCGGGTGTTTGCTTGGCCAGGGGCTGTGTCCCGGCGGCAGGGCCAGGGCGGCTGCGGAGCTGTGCCCGCGGAGGCAGGGGCAGGCTGGGGCTTGCTGGCTGTGTAAACCTTGTTATTCGTACCTGGAACGTGGATCCTCCGGGAGGGGCGATGCCAGGGGAGAAAGTGCTCTTTGAAACACAATATTTCAGGGATAAGCAAAGCAAATGGACGTTGTCTAAAGCCCGGTTTTTGGTGGGCGGTCCCTGTGGGTGGCGGGGGTGTGTGTTTGTTGTTCAGCAGGCTTTAAAAACTACACGTGCACATACAAATACCTTTGCTTTTCCCATACCCCTCAACATGAGCCTGCCCCCACTGGCTTTGCTGCTCGGTGTGTTGAGTTTTGGTTCTGTACCTGTTGCCCGTATCTGGCACAAATACTTCAGTTTAACGTGTGTGGTGGGGCAGCTTTAGCTGCGGGTGTGCTGCACGGGGAACTGAAAGGGTCACCTGTTCCTTGAGGTGAAGCTGTTCAGCCTGGAGAGGTTTTCTGCTCCTGCTGGTCACTGCACAACTCCTGCCTCTAGCCTGGCATCCAGCCTGGCTCTGCTTGGTGCTGGTTGTGCTCCCTGGCATCAGCTGGAATCGGGGTGGTTCTCCCCGAAGCGGTGGGAGCGGTGTTTGGGGCTGTGGGGGGTGTGTTACTCTGCTCATTCCGGAGACGTGACGAGTTCTGTTCGAAGGGAATCTCAGCAGCAATCTCGAGGCTTGATGTGTCAGACCTGAGTGATGGGGATGACACACTACTCCTGGGTGCCAAAGCTCTGAAATCAACGGCGCTAAAAATACGTTTGGCTCAAAATTCAGTGACTCGTTGCTGTTTTCCTATCCCCAAAACAGCTGTGTGCTGGGATTAAAAGCCAGAGGGAACCTTAAGAAATGTGCAAGCTGGACTGTCCTGTGCAGCTCCCCTCCTCCCCCAGACATTCTGTGTGTTGGTTTGTTTGCTCGGCTCTTGGGGTTTCCCACTAAACACGAAGGCTCAGCAGTTCCTAAAAATTAGCAGAAACCCCCTGAAATTAAGTCAAAATCTCTCTGCATGTAAAAGTTTCACTAGGAACTTCTGCTACTTTTGCAGAAAGCACAGTCAGCTCCTGCCTGGCTTTCTGTATGGTATTTTCTCATGGGAATTGCTGCCTCATGTCATGTAGAAGTTAGAGAAAATGCTGGAACAGTAATTTAAATATTTAAATGAAACCCTCTTTGCCTGTGACACATACCGATGTGTGCCCAGAGCGAGCAGACAGTGTGAATTAATCCCAAATTGTGGAGCTGTTTCAGGTATTTCCTGCTGGATACACCGAAATCTTTAAAAACATACACAAATCCTGGTAACGTTTTGCACGTTTTTGTGTGATGACAAGTTCTTCAGCTCCAGGAGCTGATGTCCATGGGAATACCTGCCATGACTGCTCTCTGGGGTGCCACCGGCATTGCCACCCTTGGGTGCTGGGGCCAGACTGGAGCTGGGCTCAGCAATGCTGGTGGGAATTCTGTGTTCCCTGGAAGCATCCCAGTGCTCTGCAACCTGGGGGTAGTTTGCATAATGGGAATCTCTGAAAACTGAGGATTTTTTGCACTAGCAGAGAGAGGGTTCCACTGAACACTTACTTGTTATTGTGTATTTTGTAATCCCTGTCTAAAAGTGTCCCTTGGGCTGAAATTGGAATGTGATTGCCCTTAACCACAGGGCTGGATTCTTTCTCCCTCTCTCTCTTTTCTGACAAATATTTGTGAATGTGTTTTCTGACTCACATGAAACCTGTCACTAAACTTGCAGTCATGATACAGAGCCAAACAAATCATCACACAGAACTGACTTTTCAGTTTAAGAGTTTGAGCTCAGCTTTGGTCCATGAAGCCTTTCCTGGCTGGGTTTGGCTGTGTAAGGAAGGTGTTTCTCCCTTCACCAAAAGCTGTTCCTCAACATTTGGTTTTATGTAGACCTGTGTGGCAGTGATTCTGTGATGTGCTGGTCTCAGTCCAGCTCCTAGCTGACAAAATGTGACCGAAGTCACAGCACCCGAGGTGTCACTAAGGGGTGTGCTTGGCAGGAAGGGCAGTCCTGCCATGGACAGAGGGCCTGACACGCTGCTGACCTGTCCAGGTGAGCCCTCAGGTGAGGCTGAGGCAGCAGGAGCCCTGCTGGAGGTGTCTGCAGTGCTTCTGTCCATGCTGCACCTGCTCTGAGCACTTGAGCTTCCCTGGCTCTTAATCCAGTACTTCTCACAAGCATTAACTGCAGTTTAAAATAATTAAATAATTAGCTAATATCAGATCACAACCAGTTTATAAATATGCATTTTTTTTTAATCCGTGATTGCTCGGCTTCTGTAACAATATTTACAGTCTTAAAGAGACCCTTCTTTTTCCAGAAGAACCGACTCCACATAAAACCAACAGCCCACCCTCTGGAGTTACATACGCTCATGATGTCTTGGACTGTGGCCTCAAGCCATGCCCCCTGCCTTTTTCTAGCCTTTCTGCAGATCCCATGGGCAGATATGGACAGCCAGATAGCATAGGGCCAACACCTACACACCCTGCCAGCGCTGCAGGGGCCTCTGCTCCGAGCCCTAGGATTGAAATAACTCCATATCATGAACTGATTCACTCAGGGGGTCCCTTCCGCAGCAGAGACACAGATGTTCTTTTGGTAGAACATCAGTCAAACTCAGCCACCACTAGCCCGAGGGTTACCCTGCCTGTCCCTGGCTTTGAGGGCTACAGAGAACCACTGTGTCTGAGCCCAGCTAGTAGCGGCTCCTCTGCAAGTTTCATTTCAGAGACAAATGTATCTCCTTGCACGTCACCATGTGTTTCACCAAATAATGGTCCTAGTGATGACCTTTGTCCACAGTTTCAAAACATCCATACTCATTATTCTCCTAGAACCTCTCCAATAATGTCACCACGAACAAGCATCACGGAGGAAGCCTGCTTGGGACGCCATTCACCATCACCCTGTCCCAACTCAAGGTCTTCGTCACCAGGTGCAAAACGGAGGTACTCTTGCACTGAGCTCTACAGCACTCAGCTGCCTTGCTCCTCTCCTCGGCAGTCACGGACCCCCTCTCCACAGCCCTCTCCTCGCATCCCCCTGAGAGAAGACACCTCTGCAGTTACTTACACGCAGTTGGCCAGCGCTCCCCTTTCCATGGATGCTATGAGCAGCCTTCCTACGGATCCTTCCTGTGGTGTCCCCACGAAAATTTGGAAAACCAGTCCTGATCCTTCGTCCATGTCTTCCCACAAAAACAGCATTCCATGTCACGTCTTTCAGACTGTTGACTTCCACGGGCCCTGTGAGCAGGAGGACAGGAGAAACTCAGCCCCAGAATCCATTCTGTTGGTTCCTCCATCCTGGACAAAGCAGCTGGTGCCTGCAATACCAATCTGCAGGTATGTAGTCCTTCCTGTGGGTGTGTTTTCCATGTTTTCTCACACTGTGGTGTCCTCTGTCGTGGCTGATGATCCCTAGGGAGTGTTTTCTTGGGCAGCTCCTGCTGCAGACCAGAGCTGAGTGCTCAGGGACAGCACTGGTTAATGGGAGCCTGGTCCATTAGGATTCTGAGATGAAAAGGTCAGGGTTTTGAAGAAACATCACCAAAGAGGTCCATTGATAGCACAGTACACCTCAAATTCAAATTTCCAAATGATTTGTCTAAATAGCAGATTGCGGACAGCCTTTGACAAAGGCTGAGCACTCAGGTGCCATCCTGCTGCTCTTAAAACCGTGGGATTGCTTTTGTAAAGTCGCCTACAAATTTCCATCGAGGATGAAAATGCTTTAAATAATGCCCGATTCAAAACTGAGCTCACTGCTCCAGGTCAGACTGAGCATTCGGTCAACTCCAGGGGCTTAGTGTTGGTTGTTAATCTGTCAAATGTCCCTTAGCCCAAATCTCAGCCCTCCATTGTCTGGCCCTGTGGCATCTGCCAGGACCGAGGGTGCCAAGTGTGTGACTCAGCTCCCAGTCCCTGCTGGCACCCTGTCAGTGCCATCCCGCTGGGCACTGAGGTTGTCCCCACGCTGACGTTATCCCAGGGTGTCCCTGACCTGCTAAACACAAACTGTGAGTGAAAGAACACAGGCTGGGACTTCCCTTGGCTCCTCAGACCGGTCCTGGCAGCAGCCTGTACTCACAGAGTAGGAGTGGTTTAAAACCCAGTGCAAGCTCTAGGTGTACATCGCAGTGTATTCATTTCATGTCATAAACCCTTATGTATTTTCATAACAGGAAAACTAGTACCAGGTAAGAATATTCAGCGTTTTATTTGTGTGCATTTTAATATTTATGGAAATCATAACAATTGTTAATTTACACAACTGGTAGGTAATGGTAAATGGAGTTAATATTTCACAATATGTGTTCTGTGATCCAAGTTGGAGACACACGGCAAAAGCTAGATGAAAGAGAGGGATCTTTGAAAAAATGTAACTGCTACAGATATTTCTGTTTAAGAAACAGAAACACCTTAGTGTCTTCTGCAAGGAGATGGGCCCACAGAAATTATTGTCTTCTCAGCAGAGCTTGCAGTCAAGTGTGAGCAGTCCAGCATAACCTCATGGGAATTCACAGCAGACCCCAAAATGTTTCAGGTGGGGCACTGGGAGGAAGGAGGGATCAGGGCTTTGAGAAATCACGTTCTCAGGAGTTCCCCATGTGTTCTCTCTCTCCCTCTGTCCCAGCTTGCCTGTGCAGTCTCTCCCGCCCCTGGAGTGGCCCCTGTCCAGCCAGTCTGGCTCGTACGAGCTGCGCATCGAGGTGCAGCCCAAGCCCCACCACCGCGCGCACTACGAGACCGAGGGCAGCCGCGGCGCCGTCAAGGCTCCCACCGGGGGCCACCCCGTGGTCCAGGTAAGGCCCTGAGGATCTCCCTGCAGGAAAAGTTTATCTCCGAAATGCTTGCTGGGGGCTGCCCCTGGAACGGGAGCACCCTATGAACCTTCTTGTGGATGTGCTTTAAGGGTCTGAGCTGAGCCGTGGTGGAATCCAAGACTCAAGGAAGGTTGGTTTGGCTTGGCTTGTGAAAGCTCAGAAACGTGGGCAACGTATTTGCTGCGTTTTCTTGGCTGTATAAACCTCGTGTGATCCTCTGTCACCTATGACTCTGTCATAAGGTGCCTGGGAAGTCACTGCTGAAACAAGTGAGCAAAATTCAGGCTGCCAGTGGTGGAGAGAACGAATTCGTCCCTTTGCTGACCTGAGAGGTGAATGAGCTGAACCCTTCTTCTGTTTGGAGTGTGAACAGCTTTTCCTTCACCTTTCAAAGGGTGGTATGAAATACTGGCTGAGTAGCTGCAGCGTAGCCAAGTGGGGGCACATCAGTCATTTCCCTCATTTCCCCTGTTTTCAGCCCACGTTTCCTGAAGGAAAGCCAAAGCCAGGCTGGGGTCGGGGCTGTGCTGTGTCAGTGGGAGAGTGCTGGGAGTGATGTGTGGGAGCTGAACGGGTCAGCCACAGCTACAGCCTTCGCTAAACAAAGTTGGGCTGCATCCCACAGATGTTCCTGACACACTCAGGAACCAGGAAAACATTAACATTTATACATAATTTCAAGCATGTGATCAATACCACTAATTTCACTGGGTTGATTTGTGCTTAACTTCAAACATATGTTCAATATTCCCCTGCAGGCTCACCCTCTTTTCAAATCAAGCCATAAATTGTTAAATCAGTGAATTTGTTTGCTTTGATGGAGCTGGACTTACATATGTGGAGTGGGTATTTGAGTAAAGGGTAATATTTAAATGCAGGGTAATATTAACCAGCAATCCCATTTGCCATACCTCAGTAATGCAGGTTTTTGGTTTGTCTGACAAGCTCGTAGCCTCCTGTGGTGTGTTTGAATGATACCAATCAGCACCGGCTCCTTTCTCAGTTTGCTTACAGCTACAGTATCACTTACCTTCCCAAGGTTTCCTATCAACAGGGTCCTTAGCAATGAAGGAGTTTCTTGTGACAGGGGGAAATAGAATTTGTTTCCTTCCTGCAATCAATATCAATCAAAGAGGCATTTATATCTTCTGCTGAAGACAGGAACCAATATTGCTAGTTTTATCATAATTTGCCATCAAGCTTCAGGATCTAAAGCTATAAATTCAAATGTCCACTTTAGTTCCCCAAGCAGATGTGCCTCTGCACAGCTGTGCCTGCATCTGGGGAAAATATGGACAGTTTCTTTCTGAAGGTTTATTGTAAAGCTGGGAGTATTTGTTGAATTTGTGTTCACTTGAACATAACCAGGTTCATATGGATGCCAAGCAATGAGATAGTTGCACCTGTATGGTTTATGACATCTCAAACTGGGGGAGGCTAGTAAAATCCAAAGTTTTCATGTCAGAAGTTATTTGGCATCAAGGGATCTTTTTTTTCCCTCCTTCTTTCCCCTCAGTAAAGTTTATTTTTTTCTGTTCTTGTCAGATGCAGAGTATTTTTCTAAAATATAATCTCTTTTGAAACAAATCTGATTTTTAAAAAAGCCATTAAATTAACCCTTCACGTCACTAATTAGCCAGCTGAACTTGCTGGCAGAAGAGATCTTGGCTGGTTTTTGCAGCACAGTGTTGGCCTGCAATATTTATTTTTGGAAAGTGCATTTTGCATGCAGGTTTCTTCTTTTGAGTGCTCTGAAGCTACAGACCAGCAGATCTCATATCCTCCAAGCCTTATCTTGTGGTTTATCTTTCTGATGCTGCTTCCTCTTCTTCACATGTCAAGCCCCGAGAGTTTGTGCTCAAGGCTCTGCACCAGCTGTGCGCTCCAAACGTGGCAGGAGAAGAGTCTGGGTGACCAAAGCCTCTGGGAAGCTGGGCCAGGTGGAACAGGGCACTGGCTGGGTGTGCCAGGAGGAGGGGGAGAAGCCCTGCATGCCATGGAACGTTCACATGTCTGATTCCAGGGCCATGCAGAGTCACGTGGGGCAGCACAGGCTCCCAGCTCAGGTGTTTGAGTCACTCTTGGGAGGAACCTACAGCTTGTGTTAACTGTAGAGAAACTCAGCTTTTAGGGAGGAGTTGGACGTGAGTATTCCCTGGCTGTCAAGGTGCTGAGAATAGCCAGGAGATCCTCTGTAGCAAGGACAAAGCTGAAGTTTCCATGCACCTTCCATCCTGCAGGCCCCCCCGGTCACTGGGACCATAGAGAAGGGAGAGGCACGTTTGGCTCCCAGCTCTTTCTTCCCAAAGCTGCTCTTTTGTACCCAGCTGCTCCAGTCAAGGCTGTGCAAGAGGCTGTCCAGTAGGAAAGGCAGTGGCTGCTCCTGTGGGAGGGGGTTGTGGATGTGACTGGGATAGAGTGGGAGTGTAAACACAAACCCAGAGTGTAATGGTAGAGATTAAATCCACGACCCAACTGTTTACCTTGGTACAACATCCAAATGTAGACCAGGGCTGCAAAACCCCAGTGCCCAGGTGAGGGCAGGGGTAGGCACAGGGACCCCCAGCCCACCCGCCCTCGTGTGTGCCAGGCTCCACCTCACTTGTCCTCTCCAGAGCAGGAAAGCTGGACAGAGAGGGGCTCCTGTTCGGCACAGCCAGCCCAGCGTTCCCTTGGGTTCTAACTTTTAAAATTGCGGTGACTTTCACTGCCTCTTTTTATTTTTCTTATTAAAAAGAAGCTGGAATGGCAGAGTTGTTAGTGGAGCTCACAGGAGCTGCTTTACAATAACAAACGTATGTTCCACTTTCCTTTTATATTTGAATTTTGCCGTCTGTGTTTTCTTGTGGTTTCGCAGTCAAAGGAGACATTGTTTCTTGGCCTGGGCTTCCCATGGGGCTCTGACTTTTAACTGTATGTGACTTCCAACATTCAGCTAATTCATTGGTGTGTTAGTGAAACCAGAGCCTTTGATGGAAACTCAAAAGCGAGTCGCCGCTCGATGGGGTGATTCGCACTCTCACCCGTGGGGCCGGGCTGGAGCCACGCTCCTGCTGAAGCCCCGGCCAGCCCGCCCAGGGGCATTTCAGCCGAGGGTACGTCCCAGCAGTGGAGTTCGTCCTTTTCCCCACCTTCCCGCGGCTCCTGTGCAGGGAAGGGCAAGGCCAGGCTGTGCTGGGCCCGGCTGGTACTGTACAACTCCTTTGTGCCGCTCTCGTGGCCATCACTTCCCTGCTCTGGAGCTGGGTTCTGGCTCCTGCAGGGATTCTGCCCCCAGCTCACGAGCAGCGTGTGACAAACCACCTGCACCTTTCACACCTGATTTACCTGCAGGGCTACAGGGCTTGTTTGCACAATGGGATCGTTGTAGGGGCCTCTTGAGCTTTGAGCTCTCAGCCGTGGATTTATTTACTGCTGTTCCATGTGCTGCTGCAGGGATTGATGTGCAGTGACCAAAACAGAGATTTTAGCTGCATCTGGGAAATTCTCTTCAAAACTAACATGCCATCAAATGTAAGGGTGGGTCAGCAGCCCTCGTGCTGTGCTGCAAGCATGGCTATACTTCTGAGTTAGGTGAATGAAAAGCTCTCACTGAAACTTTTGAGCCTAATTCAGAATATGTTGCTTTTGATGGAGAGAAGTTTTGGCAGAGGTGAGGGGAAGCAGTTTGAGGGGGATGCCTGTGCTGTGCAGGTTTTGTGGGTTAAAAATACTCCTGGATGAGGCAGATGCAAGATTTAGGTTATTCTTTCCTGTAGGTTCTTGCTGCAGGACTGTGCAGAGGGCTCAGCTCTGGAGATTTGGTTCAGTGCAGTCAAATCGATCATTTTGGGCTGGGATTCATCTTCAGGATGCTCTTGGTGCTGTCACATTTTGCCCCTTGTGACCGTGGCTGCTGTTGAGCCTTGTGCCACGCCTGGGTTGCACAGGGGGATGCTGCTGGGGAAGGATGAGCTGAGTGAGGCAGAGGAAGGTGAGGATTTGAAAAGGCCCTGCCTTGCCACCCTCTGCTCCGCTCCAGCTGGGCTGGGGCTGGTTCCACAGTGCCTCTGACAGCTGGCAAGGGTCCAGCTTTGCTAACTGGTGGCAGAGCCCCGTGCTGAGGAACTCCCTCAGTGTGATTGTGTCAAAACCATGCAGTTGTCACCCTCTTATTTACTCGTGGCACAGCGAGTTCTGTCCTGCTGGGGAGGTTTAGCTCTTTTGTCATGAGTGTGTGCATGGAAGTGCTTTAATGACACAGTCGGCTTTCTTAGCCAGCTGTGAAAATGAGATCTCCAAATCCTCCTCCCTGTACATGTGCACTGGACAGATGCATTTAAACTGTCATCTGAGATAGTCACAGCATCCTGAAAACAGGATCAGCTCTTCACAGGGGCAGGGAAACTGAAGCCCAGAGAGGAAACAACTTGCTTACACTGCAGTGTAAGGTCAGTCAGGAGCAAACCCTCCTGACCGCTGTCTCTGTCCCAGACCTGTATTAACCCCATCTGAAAGCAGAAATCCCAGTAAGACACTGG
This sequence comes from Cnemophilus loriae, assembly GCA_013397755.1. Lineage (NCBI taxonomy): Eukaryota > Metazoa > Chordata > Aves > Passeriformes > Corvidae > Cnemophilus > Cnemophilus loriae. The sequence continues at coordinate 123,986 of VZTF01005104.1, forward strand.
GAGTCTGGTTGTCCTTTACTGTAAGGAACAGCAGAGCAAGTGAGATTCAGTCCTTGGAATTTTGACAAAACTGTCACCAAAATAAGAAATGCTTAAAGTTGAGTATCATAAAAAATCATAACTGAGCAGAATCAGATGTGCAAAGGATTGTCTTCAGAGGCCTTTTCAGACAGCTTTGGTAGGGAGCAAAAGGAACCAAGGCAGAGATTTCCTTCTGGTTTGTGTTCTTTTGCTGTGTCCCGAGTACATTAAATTGAACAAAAACATGTGAGAAGATTCAGCTTTGTTGCTCAATGTCAGCTCTAACTGAAGCAGGCAGAGGAGCTGCTACACGATACAGTGGCTGGACGAGGTCTTTGTTGAATTCCTGACAGTTATTGATATGCCACTCTGCCTGAGACAATGCAGTGACATTTTCCATCTCGGTACGAGTATTGTTGAGCAAAGACCTCCCCAAAAAAATCCTTGGCATTTGTTGCAGTCAGCGGGTATTAATGATGGGGATTAATGATCAAATCCAAGGCTGAAGCTGCTTGCAGCCGGAACGGGGAGGACAGAAACGGGGCTCTTCTTTCCAGAACATCACCTCCGAGGGTCTGAAAGGCTGCTGGGGCTGGTGCAGGGCCCGGGCAGGGGCTGGGAGGGGGGTTTGGCTCCGGCCGGAGCGGAGGAAGGTGGGCGGGGGCAGCGGGTCCCGGGCAGCCCCGGCTCTCCCCGCAGCGCCGCTTATCTCCTCCAGAGCAGCAGGAAGGGGAGCCGCAGGAGGAAGCGACTTCTCACGGCTTTGTGCTCGCTTCTCATTAAACGCTGCTCGCCGGGCTCTGTTTTCCCACTTCTCGCTGCCGGCCGGGATGGTCCGTGTGAATCACCCGTGCTGACCACACACATGCACGCCCCGAGTGACTTCCAGGGGACACAGCCAGTGATGCACAGCTCATGGACCAAACCCCGTGTCACCCTGAGCTCAGAGACCCGGGGAGCCGGGTGCTTTCGAGCAGATAAAATCCCCAAGCCTAGAGAATCCATTCCCCAAGTTTACCCTTTCCTCCTGGCCGCGGCATTCATTGTCTAGACAGGAAGGTGCTTTAAAGATGCAGCTTTGTACATCCAACGGAGAAAGACATAAATGCCTGACAGGCAGAGCTCTTTTGGGTTGAATGGGAAATAAATTACTCGCCTGTACTCACTAAGGCAGTCAGTCTCACACAGGTTCTGACTGGGGCTCTTCAAAGATGCCAGTAAGATTTGCAGATGCTGCTGCTTTCCTCGTGCAAAGCCCAGCACTGCACGGAGGATTTCAATGTGCAACAGCTAAACTAGAAACCCCCAAGGAAATTTGGCTCTGCCAGCCATCAGTGAGAAGGCAAAGCTTGCAGTACTGTTGGGAACTGAGGTGCTGCAGCTGCTGAGTGGTGCCTGAAGTGCCTGCTTGGGCTGCTTGCAGGGCAGGGTCAGCATTCTCTGTCAGCATTCCCTGCAGCAGGATGGGGTCAGCATTCCCTGTCAGCATTCCCTGCACAGGGCACGGGCACCAGGGCTTTCTCACTGGGCTTTGGCTTCTCATCTCCTGCAGGACCTGGGAAATCACTGCCCCTCTCTGGCCTGGCTTCTGGATAAGAATAAAAAAGTTATCTTATCTATTTTCTATGAATCTCTCTTTCTCCTGCTAATAATATAATTCTGCATAAAATATAATAATATTTAAATTCAAGAAAGCGTATCCCAGACTGAAAGATCTAAATTTCAAAAGTTTCACTGAATGCCCCCTGTATAGATATGCTGTATCTATAGGTGACCACTTACAGAATCTTTAAAGAACTTGCCTTGCTTTCTGACTCTGCTGTCAATTTATCCCTTGATTTTAGCACAATGAAGCAGTGTTGCAGCCTTCAGCTGTGCAAAGAGGTTTGCTCTTCGTGCAGCACAGCAAAGGTGACCCTGTGTTTCACATCCCCACCAGGGGCACTGCCAGCTGGTGGGTGCAGGGTTTGGTTCATCTCAGCAGGGCAGGGAATGGTGTAGATGGGAATTTTTAATTCTGCCTTTAAGTGCTGTGTATTTGGAGCTGGGGTCGCAGTTTGTGAGGAGACCTGAGTTTTGAAACAGAGCAGGAGAAGAAAAGTGTTTCATGTGCCTGATGTGTGCTCTCGATGGCTGCGGTCGCCGGGGCCATCACAGTGTTGTGTCAGCTATGTAACTGAACAAACTCAGCAGCTAAGGGCACATCTGCTCATTTTTTGCATGCAGAATTACACAGGTGCCTTCCTGCAAATGGCACTTAAATCCCCCCTTTCCCAAATTTGACTGGTATTGATCCATGGATGGAGTGCGTAATGAATGGATGTGGTTTCTGCAGAGGTGAGACGATGCTTTTAATCGTGCCACACATTTCCATTTTGTTTAGGAACCCAATCATAGCAGCAAACCAAACAAGAAAAGTCTCCTTGTTTTCTGAATGATGTTATTTGTTGATCTGCCAAAGTGCTTTGCATTTCCTCAGGTCACAGACCAGCCCGCGTCTGGCTATGTTAATATTGTAAGAGTTAGGCAAAAGCAAAGTTTAAGAAAAATCTTTCAACTCAAAGAAATAGGATCTTAAAGTCCCAAAATAGAGTATGGAAAGGTACACATCATGTCTGGCTTCTCTTTCCCCTTGTGGCAAATGTGACTCAAAGGAGTTGGGTTTTTTCCAGCTCGATCTGTATACAGTTTGGGGGAGTTTATTGTGAATAGGTCACCTTATAATACACAAAAATATTTCCTCCCAGAGTTCTGTATTCATAAATCTTTCTTGATCCTCGCTCTTTTGAAACTGAAACGCAAATGATTTCGTTTTCTTCATGGAAAGAAGAGTGAGAAAGAGTGAAGGCACACCTTGGTGTGGGGCTGGTGCTCCTGTGGAAGGGCTTGGGGAGAGCAGCTCTGATGAGCAGAAGAGCGACACCGGAGCACGGAGATTTTACAGCAGCTTGGTTGTTGCTAAGGGAGGAAAAAAGGAATTTCAAAGTTATTATTTTGAAAAGCATTTTAAATCTTCGCTTCTCAAAGTTTGTTTAAGAAAACATTCAAATTTATTCCTCCTTTGCTTGGGCAAAGAAAAGATCAGTGCTTTGGTTAAATATTAAAGCAGCTGCCTGGCATAGCGGAGGTGAGCGTTTATTGGCAGTGACAATCTTTAGTAGCTCAATTTTAAGAAGAGACATATCTCTGAAGGACAGCTTTGATGTGTTCTTTCATTCTAGCTCGCAGGGAGTTTTCTCTATAAAAAAGCAGCACAAATTCCCTGTCCCTGCAGAGCAGGGTGAGCATCACTGATCCCTGGTGCAGGTAAAGGGAGAGGTTGTGTGACATGACCGAAGCTGTGGTAAACTGGTGGTGCAGCTGAGTGTAAAACTCTGATTTTAAAGCTTCTGGAGTGTTTCTGTGGGCTGTTCATGTCCATTTTTTGTTCCTAAGTCATCCTCGTAGCAAGTGGAAGGTAGATGGAAATGCTTATGATAGATGATCACCTATATTACCCCTGAAAACGTAATCAATTAGCTCAAGATTAGGATAAACCCTTTTAAATGAGGACACTTGACTCTTTTACCTATATTTTTTCTCTTTGCATTTGCATTTTATAATGCTATTCTGATTTTACAATGATGTCATCCTACAGCATTGCCATAAGACCATAAATTACCAAAAAAAAATGTTATTTTCTTCCACTGACCAAATAACTGATTTAAAATCTGGTCCTGTGGGGGATCAGGAGGCCTTTTACTGTGTGTTTTATGCCTCTGCACCAGCAGAAAGCACAAACATTGCCATATGAACAGGGAATCAATTCCTCTCTTCTTTGTCTGTATGCATTTATACAACACACACCCACAGACATCCACGTTATTGGACAACCATGGACAGTTTTGCCTTGGGAACTCATTCTGTACATGAGCAAACACCACTTCAAATTACTTTTAAAGGTGGCCAGTATTAAACCCTGTGTATGTAGCCAGTTCTGTTACAGCTGCTACTGACTGGGCTCACTGGGGGCAGATTTTCTTTTGTAATTTATTGTCTGTTTTCCTCCGTTTCAGTCTCCCACCCATAACTCTGGGATTTTGTTCTGCCAGGACAGAGGGTAGGGCAAAAGCTGCTTTGCTGTCACTGTAATAACCCCTCCTGTCCAAAGGATCCTCTCGTTGTTGTAGCTGGATCCACAAGGAATTACTCTGTCAGGCATGACAATAAACATGCTCAGTACTTTAAAACTGCTCTTCCCCCTCGCCCCTTGTGAAGACAGGATGGCTTTTGGTGATACAATGGCTTTTCCCTGAAGGCCAGGAAATGCTGGATTTTGAAAGGCCCATGTTTAGCGTGAGTTTCCATGTGGCTCCCAGTGGATGGGGGCTGTGGATCAGCAGGGGGTGACTCCTCCATCAGTGCCTGTTCCCAGCAGATCTGTCATTTTGGCCTCTGTTGCCTTTCATCTCCTACACACTTACCCATTGCTAAACGTGCCCGTGGCTGATACTGTATTTATCACACTCTTGGCCACGCTGCATCTCCAGTACCAACCCTGGTGCTCTGAGTCCTGCTCCCTGCTCCTCCCCTGGCTCCCAGAGCCAGCTGAAGGTTCGTCAGAGCTTCCTGCCCCACTCCCCTCCTCCCCATCTCCTGGAGCGCTGGTGCCAGCGAGGTATCGGAGGTGTCTGGGCTGTGCCTGGGCTGGGCTCTGCACTGCGCTCTGGCACAACCCCTGCCCCGGGCCTGGTGCCTTCAATGGAGCTATTCATGGAGCTGTTCATGCCCGTGGAGGCTGCTCACTGCGGCCTTGGCTGGAGGGGTCTCTGGGGCACAGCCCCTGTCTTTGTGTGCCTCCAGAATATGTGCTGGGTGAGGAATGATAGCTCTGGAGAGTGAGTGTCGCCTTACATTTGCCATGCTGGAGGAGAGCTGCCAGCACTGCATTGATGCTGCATGTGGTCCCCTTCCAGGGGGGAATTAATCTTTCTGTGCAAAGATACCTCCTGCTGACTGGTGAAAAGAAAAAAAAAGGAAAAAAACCCCTGGTTTGGCCATGGATACCATTAGCTTAATCTTCCTTTTCTCTGATCTTCCAGTGCTATTTGCTTTGTATGGCTTCATCAAGGTTTTGTATGTGGACAGAGTAATTGAAAACAAATTTGGCATGTCTCAGACCATAGAGTTCCCTTTCAGCTCCATCCCTGGCTATGCGGTAGATAAATGTCTGGTTCTCATTTTTGGTTATGTGAGAAATTTAGCATGGTTTGATTTGTAATTTTGAATGTTAATAAAGAAGAAGGAGAAATTTCCTTGTCTCCTGGCCGATGGAGGCATTCTGGCTTTCTTGCAACAAATGCTGTTTATAAAAATGTTATTTAGTACAGGAGAGTCTGTTTGTGTCCTTGAGGCCTAGAAACCCCAGGCTCTAAGCTCACCAAAGATATCCTTGTGCTGTTCAGTCCCAGATCAAAAATGCCATGTCTACCTGCACAGGTGGTGTTTCAATGCAGTGCAAGAGGAATGGTTGAAGGTGAACCAGCAGCTGGGGGAAGGCTGAGTTTCAAAGAGCAGTGAATCTGTGCCAGATATCTACATTTATCTCTATCTATAGATATCTGCAAATCTCTTTGGTTTCCTGAAGGCATTGCAGGCCCAGTGTGTGATAGCAGATTTTGAATGTCTTGCCAGCTGCACGGGTACATGGAGAACAAACCCCTGGGGCTGCAGATCTTCATTGGCACGGCGGATGAGCGGATCCTGAAGCCCCACGCCTTCTACCAGGTCCATCGCATCACGGGCAAAACCGTCACCACCACCAGCTACGAGAAGATCATTGGCAACACCAAAGTGTTAGAGATCCCCCTGGAACCCAAAAACAACATGAAAGCAACGTAAGTAGATTTCTTTTCATCAGCAAAGTTGAGGTGGATTAAGTTGGCGCTGAAGTTCTTTCTCTTTGGAAAGGAGTCACTTAAAAGAATAACGATGCTCTGGAGGGACTCCCCTTTCCAGCACGTTGGGATGAGTTATGGGTGCAAGACCCTTTTTACAAAACCAGCTACAAGCACCTGGGTTAAAGCTGCTGGAAGAGTTCCCATCCATCAGGTGACCACGCAGGCACTTTAGCTCTGTATTCCAGTCGCTGCAGTGACTGTGCTGTAATCACAGAACGGTTTGGGTTGGAAGGGACCTTAAAGCCCATCCAGTGCCACCCCCTGCCATGGGCAGGGACACCTTCCACTGTCCCAGGGTGCTCCAAGCCCTGTCCAGCCTGGCCTTGGGCCCTTCCAGGGATGGGGCATCCAGTGTCTCACTAATAATCCATCACCTTCCCAGTCGGAATGGGTTTGTAGTGCACTCAGGAAAACCAGCCTTGAATCTCAAGTCCCTGTGCTGCAGGGACAGTGAGGAACAGGGGCAGCAGACAGAGGAAAGGTGTGTGATGCATTTTACAACGTTTAATGGAATACACAACATCTCTTCTGAACTCAGCCAAGTGCTCTGGCCGTGAAATCTTCTCTTGTAATAGGTTAACAGAAAAGCAAGTACAGGCACATCTTGTCTGTATTACTCCTTCCAGTTTTATGGAGGCAGAGGGATGAAGTGGGCACCAGTCTGAAAACTTCAGGCTTGAATGTGTGCCAGGCATGAGAGTGATTGCTCTGCAGAGGGAAGAGCTATATCTCCATCCTTCAGAGGATCTTGACAAAATTGGCAGAGCAGTTATGTTTTTAAGCCCCCCTACTTCATCGCAAAATCCACATTCTCTCTTCATATTTTTTTAGAAAATATACCTCATTCCTAACAGGGAACCCTGGAGTAATAAACCCCTGCACATATGCAAGGGCAAGGAACAGTGTGGGTGTAGGAAACAGCCTGGGACTTATACCTCCCCAAATGTGATTTTAATTCATATCAAAAGAAGAGAAATGATGTGTTTTTAGAACTGATATCCAAATGGGCTGGCAGTGCCTGTTCAATAGCAGTGCTCACTGCCCCCTCTGAGAACTATTGCTGAGCTTGACAAATAATTGTCACATTTTCCTGACATGGCTGTGTTTGCAAGGTTACACTGGACTCTTGAGAAGCCAACCTGCACTTACACCAATATTAAGTTGCAGTGCTGATTTAAGCAATCCTAATCCTTTCATTGCTGCTTAGCCCCATCCTGCTCCCTGCAGCCTCCCTTTGTGCAGGGACACGGTGAATGGGAGAATGAATATCTGCTCTGCCAGGTTCTTGCCTTGCCTGGGAGCAACATCCCAGGGCTTTGGAGGATGCCCTGGTGCCCTGGGCCTGGCTGCAGAGCCCAGCTGTAGCAGTAGCACCCACCCTGTGCAGAAGGAGGAGAGAGCAGTCTGGTTCCTGCCTTGGAGCTGAATTCCACATGCCTGGGTGGTGCAGGCAGTGGGGATTCTGTAACCAGCTGCCTCAGCTGCTGTGATTCCCCACGGAGCTGAACTGACCTGCCCAGGCGTAGGAAGGGCTGCTGTGCAGTCCCTGGGAGCTGGGCTGTCGGGAGAGCTGCTGATGGAGGCTCCTACCCCAGGGTGGGCTTTGCCTTCTGCAGTCCCGTGCTGAGCACTGGGGGAAACAAGACTTGGGGTTTTAATGCTTGGAGAGCAACTTCTGCTGTTGCCAGAGAGTGGGGAGAGGTCCAGCAGCATCCCTCACGTGCTGCATGTCTGGGATTTCTTCCCCCATAGCTGCTGAAACGGGAATATCTGGATCCTAACCAGAGCAAGTACTTAGAGCTGCTCTTAGCCCAGAGGCCGAAGCAAAGCCGCTTCATGCCCCTGAGCGTGCCCTGTCCCCGCTGCCGAGAGCAGAGGTGCTGAGCTGGGGGCCGTGTGTGTTGCAGCATCGACTGCGCGGGGATCCTGAAGCTGCGCAACGCGGACATTGAGCTGCGCAAGGGCGAGACCGACATCGGCCGCAAGAACACGCGCGTGCGCCTCGTCTTCCGCGTGCACATCCCCGAGCCCAGCGGCAGGATCGTGTCCCTGCAGGCGGCCTCCAACCCCATCGAGTGCTGTGAGTACCCCTGGCACCTTGCTCCTCTCCACGCCTTGGCTCCAGGCTGGTACCGAGGGCAAACCCTGCCATGCTCTGCTCCTCTGGGGCTGTGCCAGCCGTGGAGTGACTGCTGCTCTTCCTTGCGGGCACTCCTTGTCCTGAAGGAAGCCTGGGGGGCTGGGAGCTCTTCAAGGGGCTGGGAGCTTGTGAGGACAGCAAGCTCCAAGTTTGGGGGCTTCTGCAGAGTTTATTTATTAGCGTGTTGCTGCTGGATCCTGCTGGCTCTCGGAGCAGTGTGGGCGTGTGTGCAGGGACGCGCGTGCACTGTTCCTGTTGGTGCACGAGTGTGCAAGCTGCCTGCATTCCTGGCTTTATTTCGAGCAGAGGCACAATCAGAACTTGTCCTCCACAAACTGGCAGGTGACTGGAGGTTTGAATTCAGACTGGGCCAGCTCCGAGCACTGTGGCCAGTCCTGTGTGCCAAAGGAGTGACCAGAGTCCTCTGATTGAGCTGTGGCAGGAACACAGCTGAAATGGAGGGACAGCTTTGATTCTGAGGCTCAGGTGCATTCTGGTCTTTGTTTTTTCTAGCTGTCAGTGCCAAGGGGTGCACAGCTCAGGAGGCTGAAGCAGGGAAAGCACAGGTTGTTCTGGTATTCCCCTGAGGGACAGAAGAAAACTGGCAGTTTTAGTTTCTGAAGTGCAAATCCCATAAGTGTGTGAGCTCAGAACCTGCACCTCCCACTCATTGTAACGGACTGGATCCTGAGAAAGAGAGGCCTGTGATGAGGTGCCCCCGTGTCACAGTCATTTCTGGAAGGGTTCTGCCCACTTTACTGGTTCCTGTGCATCCTGTGATGCTTTTTGTTGTTAAAAGGCGCCTTTTTGGCGGTTTGGGGATTTCACAAATATAGAATGAACAGTTTTCCTCTGCCTTTGCTGAATGACTCACCCTTTTAGCAGAACCTGGCTTGCTATAAGTCATGTGAAGAAAGCCATTGAGTTTCTCATGTGTGAGTTTTATTTATTGACATGCAGACTTTACTTGTATAGACCTGCTTAGAGTGAGAGGAGCCGGTTTTGGGTGGGAAATCAAACTGGCTAGTGAATTATTGATGGCAGCTTTTTGAAAAGCAGTAAAACAGATAACCAAGGCAAGGCTGGGAGAGGATGATGGGTATGGATGATCTCTTGGCAATGTTTACGAGCAGATACCAACTGTCAGAGCATTTTAGCAGCTGAGTGAAGTCTCTGGGCACTGTGGTGGGGAAGGGACAGCAGCTGGGAGTAGCCACCACGTCTATCCATAGGAAACTGTCCCGTTCCTCTGTGGGACCAGATGGCTGAAACAATAGTGGCCTCCACCCCAGACGTGTCCCTGCTGAAACAAAGGTCCATTTGCTAAAGGAAGCGCTCAATGAGGAGCTCCTTGGGTGGGGAGACTCCAGGTGTAACTCCTACACCCTCTGGGCAGGAAAACAGCGCCAGCCCAGGGCAGGAGGAGGCTGGTCCTGGGTCCCGCAGGGAGCCCCACAGATCACCCCCCACCTACTCAAATTCTCCTCAGGAAAAGCAATATGAGTTAGCCAGGCACCTCTAGGGCCCTTCCACAATGGCACGTTGTATTTGTGCCCATCACCACAGAGTGTTCAAGCAGAAATCCGGGCACGGTTTGCAGAATAAATCACATTTTTCTGAACTGTGTGCACACACCTAATTTGCCTGTGCAGTGACTGCTGTGGCAGTGCCTTGGTTAAGATGTCGAGGCATTTATTCTGAGATGTCTTTGCATTGATGAGTCTTAGGGGCATAAAAAAGCCCAGAGTGGGGATACCAGTATAAGTGGCTTATTGTTAGTGGGGTTTTTTTATAATTAAAGTATTAAAATGTTGGCTGCATAGAAGACAGCTTTTACAAGAAAAAAATGTATTTGTTCCCCAAGGAAATAAGAAAAGAAAGTTTTATTTTTGGAATAGTGGATACACAGGCAGTTTGGAGAGATATGTTAAGGACTGTGCTTTTCTGAACTCCTGGAAGCAGGGTATGAAGTGATCTGGAGTAATAAGCCTCTGCCATTTAGTGTGTATATTGCATATTTAGCACTATTTTTGCATTTCAGTAGCACTTCCTGATCTCAGCCCTGTTCTGGGAAGATGCTTAAAAACATCAGTGGGCTCAGCCAGCATTACTAATGCAGCCTAAATCTCACTAGAGAGGGTAACCTCAGCTTGTCCCAGACAATCTGCACACCTTGCAGAGCTCCCAGGCAGTCCCAGGTGAGATCAGGTGCCCCGCCAGGAAGGGGAACTGGAGCTGGGGATGTTTTCTTCTTGTCCCACCTTCTTTGCTGCTGGGATTCTCTTTTGTCCCCTTTGTTTTCTGGTTTGTTTGGGGTTTTTTTGAGCTGGCCACCTGAGAACCCTGATCCCCAGGGACTCTCCTCAGGATCTCTCCTGTCTGGTAGCAGTAATAATGTCCCTCCGGGAAAGCCTCAGTGAGCAGCAGCTCCAGGATCACGGCCCATTTCCCTTCCCAGGGCTCCCCCTGAGCACTGTTGCTACCAACAGAGTATCTGAGTGCTCTCCTCCCCAGAAGCTGATCCTGAGGAAGTCCCACCAGTGTCAGCAGATCATTAGGCTGCAGTGAAGCAAGAACTGTGAAATAGCTGCTTTTCAGAGGGCTGCTTGGTTCCACCTCATCTGTGTCACATTCAGCACTTGACAGATTTTCAGAGGGGATTTCACAGGTTCAAAGCATCATCCGGAGCGAGTTCCTCCCCAGGCAGCTGTGTGGGAGGACCAAGGGGGTGATATGTTGTTAAATGATCAGTTATGCCTTGAAATGGACCTCAGATCCAGACAAGCCTGCACATTCAGCAGCTTTTTTCTGCTGTTGCTTGTTGATTCATCCCCAAGCCACTGAGGAGGCAAAGGCATTTGAAATCCCTCTGATAATTGTAGCAACAGGCCATTGCTCAGCCAGGTACAAAAACCACTGTCTTGTAGGTGTGGTGCTGGAAAGGTGAGAAGAATCCCTTCTCCTGGTGTTGGTCCAGGCTGAGTCAGTGAAGTGACAGCGAGCCCCACGGGAGATGTGTGGGATCCAGAGCCCAGTGTCCTGCTTGGCCTGGCTCCCTGCCCCTCACTGCTCAGGGCTGTGTGTGTCCAGATGTCCAGCCGTGCTGGGACAGGCCGGTGCTTTAGGCAGGAACCAGCTCGTGTGGGCCACTTCTTGCTGGGCCAGCAAGGCAGTGACAGAGCTGCTGGTGACACTGCAGCTGAGGGGTTGCTGAGTTCACCTGTCCCTTCAAGCACAGCCACGTGGCAGATCACCCCTGGAGAGGTTTGACACTTGCAGACCGTTATTTTCAAGCCATGAGGATGATTTCTGTAACATCAGTTCTGTTCCTTTGCCTTTCACCGAGAGCTGGAGCTCATTTCTTGGGGAGTGGGAGGTGTCTGGTGTTACAGAAATTGTTGACACTGGGCTGCCTCTCCAAGACATAGGTTTATCGTGCTCTCTGGAGCTCAGGCTGGGTGCCCCAACATCTGATGTTGTGTTTCCACTCCTGGGCTGAAGCATCCTGGAGCAGAGGAGGAGCAGGATGGGAGTCCAGGGTAGTAGGGCAGCTTGTTTTGCTCAGGCTGTCAGCAACCAAAAACTGCTTCATGCGGATGTCTGAGGGAGAGGCTCCCGAGTGTCCTCCACAGTGGCCCAGTTTTCATTCTAACGGATCCTGGTTAAACCTTCCCAAAGCGTGCCACGGTTCTTGCTTTGTACAATCCGTGTTTGCTGACCCTGAGCTGTGCTCATGAATCCTTTAAAATGCAAACTTCAATTGCACTTGGCACGAGTGAAGGAGTCTAAAATCTTGTTCTTATAATAGATGTTCCGAGGTGGTAAAAAAACAAAACAAATAAAACTTATTGCTAAAGAACCGTGTGTCCATCTAGAGGAATTTAAATAGTTTCTATTATTGACTATATTTTGTTCCATTAAATTGGGTCAAATTTCTTATTTCCCTTTAATCAATTTCCCTGGAAGTTTCCTTTATTTTTCTCTCCTTCTAGTAGATTTTCCCATAATATTAGACAATCTGAGCCTATGATTTGTGACACATTAATAACTACAGAGGAAAGAGCTAGTCATGTAAAAGAATGTTGTCTTGGCAAGGCAGCGAGTGCTTTTCCTCAGCTGGGAGCTGGAACACAGCAGCAGGCAAGAAGGAGCCCTGCTTTATTCAGATAGTAAAGCAGAAACAAATGGTCTCTTTGCACTTGGGAGATACCTATTTGCAAGTTTAACCATAAGCATGATTATTATGGGAGTATGATGGTTTCCAGTTGAATTAAATGAATTTTTTCCCCCTTTCATTTCAACTTCAAGACAGTCTCGCAGTTGGCTGCAAGTACAGCTGACAGAAAAACTGGTGCTTTCTCTAAAGAGAACATTTTCTCTCTCTTGAAGCACAGAATGTAAAAGCTATTTCTGACAACATTTGCCACTTTGAAAGTGCAACCGAAATATTTCAGTGTTTAAAGCCTGAGTCAGAGCGAAGGGAATGCCTGCCCCTTCTGCAGGCTGCCAGCCTTGCTCCAGGGGTAAACGCCTGTTTACCTCTTGTCTTTGCGGTGCTGCTGGTGGTAAACAAACACCCCAGCCCAGCACACAGAGCATGGATTGCTGAGCAGGATTTCAGCTGAGCACATCCCCTCTGCAAGGGATTAAAGGGAAGTGCTGTGCATACCCACAGAGATGACTGACAGAGAAGTGAACCGAGGCCATGGTTTTCCTGTCATTAATCACACACTGGCTTGGTGAGCTGGCTGCAGTTCATAGAAAGCATCACACTTATCTGACACTGCTGCCATCGGGGCTTGTCACTCCTCCTTTGCGAGGACTTCATAAATTATCTGCAGAGGGGGAGGTGGAGAAAAGTTCTCTATTTTTAGTGCTTTTTGCTTGGATGGCTCTACACACACTGCTGATTAAGTCTTGCTGGCAGCAAATTAGAAACTGTTGTCAGTCATACTGCGTTCTTCTCAGAGTGTTTAGACCACATTGTCAAGGTTTCCCCACGAGGGCTGGAAATTTGCTTTATTTACTTGATTCTTAAGTCTTCCATTGCTCCATACTCCTACCAGGAGGTAAATTATCCCACCCTTCCAAGCAGAAATTTGCTTGTCTCTAGGATGTCTTGCTGATGTCTCCCTGGCTGCTGGAGATGTCTCCTGCCCTTGGTCCTCCCATGGCTCCCCAGCCTTTGCCTCTCCTCCCACTGCAGAGCTCAGGATGCTTCAGGGAGTGATGGAGGGGATCAAAGTCTCTCACAGCATTAATGAGTTGGATAAGTGTTGAGCACAGCAGCTCCGCTCCTATCAATCCTACCACAGGCAGCTGGTGGTAAATAAACCCAGTGTGACAGCAGGAATGAAATATTTACTTTGGCTCATTGAGGCTTGCACTGAGGTGGAAGAATTAATCCCATAACAAATTACACCTCTGCTATTGCTTCCAGGAGTCAGGTTTTTTTTTTTTTTTTTGCAGGAGACATCCTGCTCTATCTGCTCTTCTCAAACCCAACAGGAATCAGTGGCTGCATCCAAAAGCCTTTGGGGGTTTGGAAGGACGTGTCAGGGCTGGTGAGTCCCAGCTCGAAGGCTTCCAGCAAGCTGGGGTGAACTGGGGCTGCTCTGGGCAGGGTGAGGACAGGGGGGTCCAAAGAGGGACCTCAGTATTTGTTCTGGTGAGGCCACTGCACTGAGGTGCAAGCTGTGATCCCGACCCTCTTAAACAGCCACATTTTTTGGTTTACTTGGCTTGTGAGTTAGTCAGAGGTAGCAGTGGCTTTGTCCTCACTGAGCTGCACGTGAGCTCAGTCCTGCTGCTCCTGATCAGGTGTCACAAGGATAAGATGTCTCTGGCCTCTCATTGTCAGCCGTGGGGACAGCGGGGAGCCTGAGATCTGGAGTGAGTGCTGCAGGTGTTGGAGAGAGTGTGGAGGGGCTTCGCTCTAGCAGGAGCTCATCACAGAATCACACAATGTCTTGGCTTGGAGGGGACCTTAAAGCCACCCCTGCCATGGGCAGGGACACCTTCCACTATCCCAGGCTGCTCCAGCTGAGACTGTCCCTTGTCACCTCCCAGCAGCAATGGGTGACACTCTCGTGGGGGAGACTGGGAGCTGCTAGAGACTTCTCCAGGTAGTCAGTTTTCTCAAAACACCCTTTTTTCCCCCTAAAAGCCGAATCTCCTCTCTGCTGCGAAAGGAGAGATATGGATTGTGTGGGCAGGTGGGGAAGCAAGACCCACCTGTGCCTGCCTTGGCACAGTCCCTCGTGGTCAGCTCGTGCATCCCATGTGAGGTGTTCAGCCTGCTGGCCCAGGGATTTGGGCCATCCTCACCTTTTCTGCAGCTGCTGGCATAGGGAGTGGCTAAAGGCTGGAGCCCTGACGAGTGTGGGGTGCAGGGGAGCCTGGGTGGGCTGTGGGCAGCGGGGGCTGCTCCCTGCAGGCTGAGCTCACTGGAGGTGCTGCAGGGCTCTCAGACAGTGGCTCCCTTTCTGTCTTGTGTCACTGCATGCATTGTATTTCTTGGCACCACGAGTCCATGACATCTTGATTTGCAAACAGTCAAATAAAATAGAAAAATAATGTCCCCTGTTAATAGGTTGACACACCGCTTCAGGCCAAGTGTGAGTATTTCTATAGCATTTGCTTTGCTGCCTTATGTCAGTAACTGTTGCTATTGAAAGTAAACACCCCAACTGGTTAAATCAACAGCGTTTTGTTTATTCAAAGCTCATAAACTCCAGTAGCTGTAGGTCACTTTATGAAGTGTCAACCCCTGGGGGAAGAGAAGGAATAGTGTGAAATTATTGCATGCAGTCCACCCATCACGAGCCTTAGAGGAAGGGGATTTATTAGCAATTAATATTTCTTGCAGAGGAAAAAAAAAATAATCCTATTGAGGCAGCTCCACACTGAACCTTGAACCTCTGTACTGGTGGAAATGGGGAAGGGGGTGAAGCCTTCTTACAGGCTTGGGTGAAAAAGAGACTTGGAAAATGAAAAGTGGCTGGGTTTTTATTATTAGAAAAGGATTTCAAACCATCCAAAGGGAGGAGAAGAATTCAGGCAAAACAGGGCAGGGGAAACCCTTCAGTGTGGTATCTGCATTGGGGAGCTCAGCTGGAACTCCTCCAAGTGGGATTGTTCTGCAGCACATCTCAGGCCCGTGAGGTCTGCACACCTCCACTTGGCTCAGGGCAAGCACAGCTCTGGAGATGCCCAAAGTCGTGCCAGGTGCAGCAGCTCCAAACGTAATTGAGATGAGTCAGAGTCACTTCCAGGCTAAAATTTGTCCTTCCTCATCCCAAAAAAGCCTTGGGAACCACTGATCTGTGGGCTGGCAGGTACCAAGCTCTCTATTAACACAATGGAGTTGGAAAGAGGTGTAGGCTAATCCGGAATTTTGATGATTTAGAATGCTTTGGAAGTGAAATTTGGTCATTGAGTAGGAATAAAGAGTGTCCAGGGCAATGCTTAAATACTTAAACATTTTCTCTTGACTGTTGTAGACATGCTTTTTGATGACTGCTATTTGCTCTTAAGCCTTCAACGTTACAGATCTGTCTTTGTGATAAATCCAATTATGAACTCATCAAAAATGTCAGTATTTTGGGAAAGAAATTAATCCTACAGCCATGTGCAAGAAATTATCAGGTTCTTTGAGAATAATCTGAATATATATTCTTAACTGGCAGTATATTAGCCCAGATGTTATATACTTGAACAATGAGTCCTAAGGTAGTTTTAAATAGATTTCAAAAATGCCTCTCAAATGGCATGAGAAAGTTACAACTGTTGAATTACCTCTGTTCTTTGGTAAGAACAAAATCTCTGTCTCGTGACTGAAGGGTTCAGCAGAGCTAGAAAAGTTGCTATGAAAGGTTTAATGCTTGAGTTTTCTCACCAAATATTCCAACATTTTCTCCAGGTGACGAGAGAATTTCGTCTTTGCGAGGGTTGCAGAGCAGCAGAGCAGTGCCAGGTCAGGTCACAGACAGCCCAGCCTGCCTGGCTGTGAGTCAGGGCCAGCGCTGCACATACAGGATCACATTCCCTCATTTTGGCTCAGCAGCCAGCGGTGTTCAGGGAAGACACAAGTGCTCAGGGTCTCTGTCAGGGAGAGCTAAAATCCAGCCAAGGCAGCTGGGAAAGAGATGAGCGGGATCCTCTGGAGGCCCTTCCAGTTGGGGTGGATGAATCTGGAGGCGTTTGAGTGCAGGTCATGAACTCGCAGTTCACCAGCCCCAAGCTGCTGCCCACCTGGTCTGGTCGCAGGGAAGCTCCTGATATTTTCCAGCTGTCTGTGTTGTAGGGAACAGTTCTCACATCTTCACTTTCTTGAGCTCCCACCGCTTGACAGCAAACCGTTGGGATGGCTCTGCAGCGATGGTGACCAGGGTTCTCCAAAGCCTTTCTGACCATGCAAATGGCTGTTTTAATGGGCTCAGAGGAAAGGAGGTGGAGAGATGGTGCTGTCCTGGTTTTCTGGCTGGGGAAAGAGAGAATAACTTGCTCAAGTCACGCTCCAAATTCGTGGCCAAGAACAGTAAAGACCTTAGAAAGCCTTGATGACGTCCGTGTCCATCTGGATCCCACCCTACCTTTTCTCCCCTTGCCTTTTCTAATCAGACCCAGTCTGTGACACAGAGTCCTGCTCCTCAAATGTTCAGGCTTCTGCAGAACATGCTTAGAAAAATCCTGGGCTGCAGCAGTCCCGGCGTGACCCCTCCTGATCACAACTGGGGCTTCGTGGCTGCCCCTGCTGCGAGCCCAAGGCTCGGTGCCCACACACGGAGACGGAGATGGAGCTGTTGTTGGCAACCCCGCTGTGCCAGGCCCTGTCCTGTGGGAGGCAGTGGGATTTTGGAGAAGAGGTTCATTTTTTTTTTTTTTCCCTCTGGAGGAATTCAGTGTTATTCAGTGGAATCCTCTGTGCAGGTGGAATTTTTGGGCTCTAGGGCTGTAGTGTGCCTGCACTTGAAAATTTGGCCATTTACTTGGAAACAGGCATGGGCAAGTTTCAGCTCATTCATCCAAGCTGTCCTTTCTCAAGGACAAGGAGCAGGGCCAGCACAGCTGAACCACTGCAGCCAACTCCTGAATGTTTCCAAATAAAATGCCTTGAGTAAGTTTATTTTTCCCTCTCAGACCTAAATTTAGCGCCCTGGAGAAGCTGCTTTGGCAGTCAGCAGATGGTAACGATGACAAGATCAATCTGTGGATAGTTCTGGGAAGATTTGGAAAGTCCTGGTAAAACAGAGTTGGTTTCATTCATGTTTGCAATTTGTCCACAGCCCAAAGGTCTGCCCATGAGCTTCCAATGGTGGAAAGACAAGACATTGACAGCTGCCTGGTTTATGGAGGACAGCAAATGATCCTCACTGGACAGAATTTCACAGCAGAGTCCAAGGTGGTGTTCACAGAAAAAACATCAGGTAAGGAAGGTTTTTCCTAACTTTCCCTAATGGGATAAGGCAAACCTGTAGCGCCAAATCTCATCATAGGATTTGTGCTCATGGTTACTCGAGTGAGTAATCCCATTCAGGTTCATGTGAGTAAAACCATGTGAGTAAAATAGACTTGGGAGCAACTGTTCGTGTTGTTGCTTCACAAGAATCCAGGCACTGGGACTCAGCAGGGACAGGATTTGTTATCAGAGAAAGGAGATGAGCACTGCATGTTCCTCTGTGCTTGTTCAATCTCATGTTTAGTGAATGCTGCTGTAGAAGTCATCATTGAAATGAACGTTTTTCATTGATGTGAACTACAGGCAAAGATTGCATTTTCTTCCCTTTAGAAATCTGTGGAGAAAAAACATACATAATATATCTTTTTATATCAAATTATTTTTATACACATAATGAGACACGAGAATCCATCCCTTCTCCTTCCATGCTTTTTATTGTAAACTTTGTGTTCCCTCTGTGCTGTTAAGAAAACTTGTTGCTTGGAAGTTTTCAGTCGGTGAACTGAGGTGGAGGCATCTTCAGTGATATATCCAGTGACTTGCAAGGGGGTTAAGAGATTGCATTGCCCAGCATGTGCATGATCTATGGGGTAATGCCATTGGGAAAAAGTGAGAATCGAGCCAAAAATGAATGTACATTCATGAACGTACATGGGCACCAGCTGGTGACGTGGGGGGGAAAAGCGTTCTGTGGGTCCCAGTTCCTTCCCACACCAGCAGCAAGCCAGGCTGTTTTTGCAGGTATGAAAGGCTCTGAAGAGCTGTGGAGGTTCAGATGAGCCTGTGCAGTCAGAGGAATTCTTTTGGCATGCTCTGTTTCCTTTCAAGCCCATGAATTAATTCCTTCCCACTGTGCTGCCACTGTTCCACCATGTCAGCGCTTTGGGAAGGTCCATGGGAACATCTTGGCAGCCTGCAGTGCTACCTGTCCCAAGAATGTTTTGCAGTAACTACAGGAGATGATCCACTCGAAGGAGGCAGCTCTTGATGCCATTTCGAGGAAACATCCCAAACGCCCTGCCCCTATTTCCACAGAAGAGCAGAGAAGGCTCTGGCTGGAAGAGATGTTAGAAAGTAAAAAGGACAACAGCATTTTCCACACTAAATCTAAAGCTTTTCTTCACTGCTGGGGAAACTGCAGGGGTTTTTTTCCTCTTTTTTTACCTCCTGGTAGGGGAGAGACAGGACTTATCCCAGCGGCAGTGCCCAGTCTGGAGCAGGGATTTGCTTGCTGGTGTTCCATATCCTGCCTCCCCCCCAGCCCTCGGCCTCTGCAGGCAGTCTCAGTCTGCTGGACTCTGGATAAATGATTGGCAGAAGGGGAATTTAGAGGATGGGAGGTCCAGAGTCAAATCCTTGGGCTGAATCAGAAGTGTGTGTGGTTTGCAGTGGATTTTCTGGGAGACTCCGTGCTGAGTGGTTCTCTGTGTGTTTCATAATGCAGCAGCACCTCTGTCAGAGGTGCCCTGGAGTGCTTTTAAATGAAGATTGCTTTATTTAATAGGTATATCCTAAGGTGAGGAAGGTTAAGAAGCTGAGCTGGATGTGCAGATCATGCATGGGCTGAGTGCAGCAAACTGAGAATTGCTTTGTGCCTGGCTTGTCAGAGGTTGATGAGTGTCCCGGCTCACCTGAAAATCGGGATCTTGTGGTCCTGAGACTTTCAGCCTCCCTCATTATGCACTGTAGACAATTCTAAGTGTCTCTACGTTGTCTGTCCTTCGTTGCCATTGCCTTGGGCTGCAGGAGCCCAGAGCAAGGAGCCCAGCTGTGCAGCCCCACGTGTGGGTTCGAGCAGTGCTGGCTGGAAGGAGGAGCAGCTCACCCACGGCTCCTCTGCCCTGCACAGCCCGTGCAGAAAGTGCTGATGAGCTGCTGAGGGGCAGGGTAAGCCACAACCACCATCGTGGGGGTGGATGGCAGCACAGCTCTGCCTGACCCCCACTGCAGCGGGCTGTGTCTCCTCCAGAGCGCGACGCTGCCCCGGAGCCTGTGAAACAATCACACCTTTGTCAAGGCAGGAAGATGCAGCAAGCTTGCAGGGGAAGCTTGGTTTGCTTAGAGTTTCATTTTAACAGCTCACAAGCCTTGTCTGTGCTAGCAAGTGGTGCTGGATTTCCCACTTTTGCCACCAGCTTTAGCTGTGCTGGTAACAACAAGGGTGAGAGCAGCAGTGCAGGTAACCATCCCACAGCTTTTGGCACGCCATACTCCGCAGAGCTCCTTGGCTTGGGGGCCAGTGTTTACGGTGAGAATAGCAAGGCTCTTTTTTCCCCAAAAACCTTTGTGCAAATATCTTTGTGCAGCCAGACCTTCTCCTGTTAATTGTTCCTCAGACTCCAAACTCTGGGTGCCCTTGGATGTGGGATCTGGGTGCGGCGGGTGCTGGCAAGGCGTCAGTCACGTGCTTTACAAAACTGAGGAAGCTGCTGTTTGGGATCACAATTGTAAATTAGGTTTCATCCCTCAGGGGAACACTCAGAAACTCTTTCCATTTCCTCTGGATCTCGTAGACAGTTCTTCACCCACCACTAGCAATGCAGAGGAACGTGGAGCTGGTCACATTTGTGACAGAAATCCGTGTCTCCGTGAGCAGTAATGAACAGGTTTTATTTGTCTTTTCACAGAACTGCAGATATGTAGATTTTTCCACAGAAATACCTGGGAAATAAGGACAATTCCCTGAATTGTGGGGGGATGTCATTGTGACAGTGAGCGTCCCGTGTCACGCGAGCCGCAGGCGGTGGCAGGGAGCTCGCTGGGGACAGGGCTGGGACAGTCTCAGCTTCGGCTCACGACAGGAAATGGCAGCAGGAAACGGAGTGAAGGAGCTGGAGCTCAGTGCTCTGAGGGGATAAAGTACTTGTGTTTGAAATGCTGATGCATAAATAGCATTAATTTTCTTAACGCTAAAGTTTATTGACATGCAGGCCTTAGAGTTCTGAGTTCTTTCTGAGGTTATCTCTTGCAGATGCAAGATCGTAAAATGTAGCTGCTGTGAGCCAGGGGAACTCATGCATTCCCTAAGCCCAGCACACAAAAGCAGAGTTTGGCTGAAGGAGTTTGAAGATCTGAACTTGGAGACACGGAACTGAGCCCAGCTAAATTAAAGTAGGTCAGGGGAAGCAACTAGATTGGACTGTATTCTTTTAATTTTGATCTGGAAGAGAGAGCTTGAAAAGCAGTCTTGGAGCTATCAAGGACTTGGAATATGGTGAAGGTCAAGGGTGTTAGTGTTTGGTTGGGGCCCAGATCTTACAGTGCAGTTAAAAAAAGAAAAGAGTTGGAATTCCGCCTTTTATTTGTTTTAATTGTCATGTAATAATTTGCAAGTCAGATGCTGGTTGCATTGTGTTTACTCCCATTTGTGTACTGGTTACTGCTGCTCTGCTGTCAGTGATAGAGGAGGTTCGTGTTTCTCCAGGAGAAAAGTGCAAATGGACTGTGATTTCCCCTGCCAAACTCTTCTGGTGGCCACATGGACATCGTGAATCATCGCTAGGACAATGTGGGTGGTGGAGGAACAACCCAAACACAACGTCCATCCTTGGAGTGGCTCCACCATAAATCTCCAGCTTGGGCCAGGCAGGGTAAGGAAAGGAGGTGCTGCCTGTGCCCTTTGAACTGGGGCAGCTGCCAGGGCCCCCAAGCGTGGACGTTCACAGCCCCTGTGACAAAATAAATGCGTCCAGCTCCAGAGTCCAGCAGTGGTGCTTGACCACCCTTGGATGTGTCCTGGCTGCAGGAGAGCTCAGCCCAGGGCAGGACCAGGCTGGGGTGTTCAGGCTGTGGGTGCTGGGTTGAGGCTTTTGTCTGCACAGTGCCCGAAGTGCTGCACCCCACAGCCTGGAAAGGAGCCGTGGAGTGTGTGCCAGGGGAATCCAGGAGTCCTGCAGGACGATCCACTGTAGGACACTGGTGTGGGATGGCATCAGGGCAGGTTCAGCGGGAAGAGAAGGTGGCTGTGTGTTGGTTTGGTGATAGGATCGTGTTCTTTGTGGGAGAGGTGAAAGGAAATTCCAACACGGTCTACAGCAGCGTTCCCCTTTTCTGCTGCATCAGTTCCTCACCGTGCTCCGAACGGGGAGCTGAGTCCCTGTTTGTAGCCTGACAGTTTCATGAATGATCCAAAAACTCCTGGGGAGTGCAGAAAATAGCAAACTATTTTCAACAATTAACTCTGTGAACTTAATAATGCAACATTAATGATGCAGTTTTTCTCAGGCAAGTTCAAGATAAAATAGACAAAAAGCTTTTTAAAAAACTGTCAATGTTTTTCCAAGTTCATTCAAAAGAGTTGTTTGCTACTTGAACAAATAAACAACTTCAAATATTGAATGTGAGGGCTGAGCTCCAGTCACTTACTGGTTTTCTAAATTAATGAGCTTAAGTTTGAAGAACTGAGAGGAATGGGACTTATCTTAGGACTAGGCTCATAACTTGGTCACAGATGCCATTCACCACTGAGCATGAATTAACTGTAGGTTTAAAAGGCATCTAATCCTGATATAAAATCCCAGAATCTGGGGAAAAAAACTACTGTTTGAATTTTTTAATGGGAAAGGACCAGGAGAAAAGCACAAATATCTGGGAATAGTTACAGAGTTAGCAAAACTGAGAGTGGTACTGTAATCTTAAATGGTTCAGTTTGTTTGCAATGTGCGAGGTTGTACAGAAAGTACATGAAATAAATTGGTTATCTTGCTATTTTCCTACTAAAGAACGAGCATGTTCCCTGCTCCGTGCAGTCTGTGGCTGGGGGCCAGCACGTGGAGCTGGATGCAGATCCCCTCCTCCCTGAACCTGCACAACGCTGGGATGAGCTGGGGGAATCAAGCACGGCTGGCTCTGGGAGGCCCCCCTGGATTCTGCAGCGGCTGGGGGTGCTCACCTTGCAGGGCCGTCTCCCCTCGGGGTCTGCCTGGGGGATCCCACGCCAGAGAGGTGTCACAGGTGGGGACAGCAGGGAGGTTTTGTCCCCTTGGAGTGTCTGTTTTGTGTCTTCATTCTACACGGAGCAGATCCCACCACGTGTGAACACTGAGGAATAACGAGTATTAATCAGGAGGTTTGGTTTGCCTGGTTCTGCTGTGCAAATTAGAAAGTTTCAGGGTAAATGGGACACCTTCTGCTTTTCCTTGCTGCCATAGCTGCTGAAAGCCAGCAAACCTTTCTCCCCAGAGGTTTCCCCCTGGCTGGAATGTGCTGCCTGCCCCAGGTGTTCTTGTAATTCCACGGGGCGATCGTCCGACCGGGGATCCCAGAAAAACACTGCAAAACAGGAAAAAATCTAAGGCTCACACACACAAAAATGCAGAAGAGTGTGGCTGCAGAAACGGAGTTGCCATAGCTGTTAGAGACTCAGCGAGACAGGGTGGAATCCAGTGTTTTGGAAGGTTTCCCCGTATGACACAAGATTTTGGAATTTTACAGCTGGTAAATCCTTATTAACACAGGCAGCCACTACTGGCCTGGATTCCCTGGCTCACTGTTTACTATGGGGGCGCCTGATGGAAGTGTGCCTGGTCCTGATTATTCAGCTTAATTGTTTAGGGAGAATATTAAAATATAATAATAATTCTTGGCATAAACAAAAGGCAGAGAGACAAGCTCCCATCACCTGTTGACAGAAAATTGATCATGAAGAAAGCTGGCATGGGGAGTGGAATTCCCTGTTCTCCCACTTAGTCATCGCATCCTGGTGTGACTCATTTTATTACATGGAGGTTCCCAGTGGTTTTATTTTGAGAGAAGCTTTTGTTTAATAATTTATACACACACACACACAAACACACTTATAATCTTAAAAAAACAACAAATCTATTCTGATGAATTGGCATAAGGAATCATTTGGAAGAGCTCTGGAATGAAATACTCTTCCTGCTGCTTCACTGTTCAACTACTGTATTTATGTTTTATTTTAATGTGAGTTGAATTCCTCAACAATAGATGGGGAGAATTCTCCTCTAGACTTGTTCTCACTGTGCAAAATGTCAGATTTGGGGCTGGGCTGGCTGGTGGATGACTAATCCATTGCCCTTTTACCTCCCAGACCTTGCCTTGTATCTGTGGCCTTGGTGACTCAAACTTCTGTCCTCAGTGCAATGAAGGCACTGGCCTCTGCTCAGAACAAACAGAGCTCCGTTAACTGCAGTGGGCAGTCTTGCTTCAGAAAGAGAAAGAAATCCGTGAAAATGAAGCTCAGGGATAAATTCAGTAGTTCTACTTTCCGTGAGTTTTAAATACATTCGTGCTGTGTTTTGCTGTAAAGTTTGAAAATTATTGTGAAGTAAGAGCTTAGAAGGAGACAACTGCTTGGGAGCAGATGCTGAGCAACCTTGTGCTGACTTGAAGCAGAGTAACTTCCCAGCTGAAATCAGAATTTTTCCCTGAATTTGTCTGGAATTTGTCCAGAGCAGCAGAGATTCCGAGTGAGCGTTCCCCATAAGGTTTCTGCCTTCCAGAGTGGTTTTGTCCTACTGGAAACCATTCATTGCTCTCCTTTTGTTCTTGGGGTGGCTCTAAAAACCCTTCTGTGTTTTCCAGAGATGTCTGTCATCTCCTGATAAAAGCTGACAGAGATAATTGTTGTGCTTTTTTGGAAGACCTTCCAAGGAACGGAGCGAGCGGGGACAATTCAGTGCAGGCCCAGAGGAGCCGTGCAGGAATGAGCAGCCAGGGCCCTGCCCCTCTGGTCACCACGCTTGGTTTCTCTGGGGAACCAGTAACAGGTTGTTCATTAAGTAATTTGTGTAACGCTCGACTGAACAGCAATGTACGTTTGCAGGCCTGAAATCACATGCAGGCGTGGAATCCCATCCAGAAGCAGCACAATAGCATATTTAGTCTTCAGCTGCAGAGAACTGCAAAGAACATTTCCTGAGCCTCTCAGTCCATCAGTCATGCTAGTTCAAATAAAGCAGTAAGTTTGTTTCTCTGCTAGTTACTGACCCCAAAGTCATGAGTAAGGGATCCTGAATAATGTGTAAAGGCTGTAACTGGTTCAGAAAACCTTTAATTGGCTAATTAAAAAAAGTCCTATAAGGGGCTGCAGAGAATCACCCAAAATGTTCCTAATGCAGAGTGACGTTTTGATTTCCCCCAGTTTGAAGCAAGACTTTTGGTATGATCACAGTTTGAGTTAGAAAGGGTAGAATTACTTGCTTCCAACAACTCATTCATTCCCCCAAAGAGTGCTGACACAATCAGATCTCTCATCGGGGTTTAATGCTAAGTCTCATAGCCCTGAAGCAGCACAAAAATCTCTATTTCCTGAACATTTCTCTGACCTGTGGTGTTAAAGACTTGCCAACTAAGACAAACCATTAAATGAGCAGGGAACCACAACAGTAAAAATATTGCATGAGGCAGCCATGGCTGGTAAGACCTCAGGGTCTAAATCCAAGAATATTTTATCATCTTGAGTGCAACTGCTGCCCTTTCCAGAGGCCGGGATTGAATTCCCTGTGGTGGAGGTACAGTTTGAAAGGCACCACACACGTGGACCTGGCACTGGATTCCTGAGTGATGTTTTGCAGTTTTCTGTCCTGTCCACTGTAGAAGCAGGTTTAATTATATGCAATAAGCAGCTATCTGCACTTGCAGACTTTAGACTGAATTATTAATCAAGCTGGGGTTTAATCTTCCCAGTTTCCCAGCAGGCGCCGTTTGTCCCCTTTGTGGCATAGTGGAATTACGGGGTCAGCAAGGCCAGGAGGGATCTCTGGAGGGTTGAGCACAACCTCCTGCTCACAGCTAAACCCACCTCTGGTGCCCAGGCACCACCTGGGTTCCAGGGAAGGGCCTTTGGTGTGACAGGTCTTGTACTGGGGGCTGTGCTCCACTGGCACATCAGCATTAGGATTTTTAGCACATCCTTACAATAAGAATCTCCTTTTTGTTGAGGACTTTTCTCCAAACATCCATTTTAATTTCCACCCCAAAAATTATGCATTTATGGACGTTCTAAAGATGATAATCGTGTGTTGACAGTTTGGTGCAGGTTTTCTCTACTCAGAATTTCCTGAAATGATCCTGAGACTTCTCAATTTATTCCTCCTGCTCTCCATTAGCTCCCAGAGTGTGCGTAAACAAAAGTTTTCTTTTCACTACCAGGAAAAAGAATAGGTTAGAGAGAGACTTCTGAATGGAGTTGTATTTTTCATTTTCCTCACAGCCTCCCTCATCCTTCTGCCAAAAGCTCCCCGTAATGTGCATATCCAGAGCAGTTAAAGGAAAAGCAAATATTGATTGTCTCGAGCTAAAGTGAAGCAGTGAGACAGATGGAGCCACATCATCATATTTAAGCATAAAGGTCAGGGAGTGAACTGCAGAGTGGTTAAATTCAACAGGGCTTCAGTGCTCAAAGAACAGGGATTGCTGCTGCTGACAGATTTGTCAGAAACCTGTTTAGCTGCCACAGATATGGAATATATCCAAACAGAAGCATCTATCATTGTTGGAATGATAACCCCAAATACATTTATTTCTTGTTTGCTTATTCTCATTCTTACTTTTGACCCGCACAGACTTTGGACTCAGCCTGAACATCATTTGATTTTTATGGTTGGCATCATTAGCTTTTAGTGCAATTTCAGTGGCTCAGTTACTAAATCAAATCCCCTGTGGTTGTGGTTGCATGTGTTCCACAGGCTTCTCGAATGTGGCAGATGACTTGGAGGCCCGTTTCTACTTTAGTTTATGCATTTTGGAGCAACAGATCCTTTTGATTTCCACCTTCTTTGTGAAGTTAGTGCTGTTGTATCTGCACAGACTGTTTGAATTTAGCAGTACAGAAACAAAGATGAAAACATTCTGCCTGAAGCAAAACCAGTGTCGAATATTCCTGCTTGGTTGTCCTTGTCAGGACATCTTCATATGGCATTGCTGAGACAGCTCTGATGTGTGTCTCTATCAGAGCTCTTCTTTTATGACATATTTTCTTGTTTCCTTTTCCCTCCTCTCTTCCTCAGAGAACTCTAAAAAATTATCCTTTGGGGTTTTGTAGGAGTGTGGGGAGGTTCCTTAACACACACTGTGATGGTTTCTTTTTGCAAACTTCACCTAGAAGAGGAATCCCCCCACTGGGCATTTACTGCCTTGTCATCGGATGAGGATTTCCTGGATTAACCCCCGGTATTTTGGCTTCCCCCTTCCCTGTTTCTGTCTCAACAGCAGCAAGGAGCTGGCTGCGTTAACAGGGGTACAGATTGAACATAGCAGTGGCCAAAGTGGATGCTTATGTTAAAAGACATTAAATAATGGAATATTTTCCATGCCTTTGCAGCAGTCCCTTGGGATGTGCTGGCTCCAGTGACAGCTTTGCTGAGGCCATCCCAGCCCCAGCAGCCTCTCAGCCCCACGGTAGAGAAGACAGCTGGGGGGGGGGGGAACTTAACACTTGCAAAAAAGACAAAACTCGGAGTTGTTCAGTGTTCCCTCTGTGCAGTGGGATGT
The DNA here is from genome assembly GCA_013397755.1 of Cnemophilus loriae. Classification (NCBI taxonomy): domain Eukaryota; kingdom Metazoa; phylum Chordata; class Aves; order Passeriformes; family Corvidae; genus Cnemophilus; species Cnemophilus loriae. The sequence goes on from VZTF01005104.1 coordinate 151,002, forward strand.
GAGCAGGGCAGCAGGAGCAGCTGGAAGCCTGGCATCTCCTGATGGAGCCACACTTCAGCCATTCCTCAGCTGGCTCCATTGCCCGGGGAGGACCGGGGTGAGGGAGCCCGGGCAGGGCTGGGTGCCCCTCCTGCCCCACCGGCGGGGCTGGGTGCCCCTCCTGCCCCACCAGCAGCCCCAGGAGCCCATCCCGCGGGACGGAGGGAGGGATGTGGGCTGTGACCTCCAGGGAAAGCTGCCTATCCCCAGTGTGTGTGACCAGAGGTGTCCCAGGTGTGGGGTGCTGCACAGGTGAGGTTCTGTCCCCTTGGGAAGGACCCTGGGATGAGGGGACACGGAGCTGGGGCAGGCAGGGACCTCGGGGCTGTGTCCTGGCCACGGAGCCCAGCTGGAGGGAGGCTGCCTGGAGAGCCCGGCACATCTGTCAGCTCATTGTCCGGGCCCAGCACAGAACAAAGAGCACAACAACAGAAAAAATGCAAAATGCATTTAAAAATACTCTTTCATTTCCCTTTTTGCCAGAAGCAGAAGTGCTTAAATAACAGAGGACAAAAGCAGCTCTTGCAGAACTTCCAAGAGTTGGGAAAAATAAAAAGCCCTGTGAGAAGGACTGGGTTTAGGAGATTTTCCCCCTCGTCCTGCCCAGTCTGGGGAACCCCCAAAGCAGGCAGAGCTGCTCCCCCTAAAGCAGCCAGCAGCCTCCTGGCTGCAGCATTCCCAGTCCCATCAGGTCCTTGGGATACGTGTCCCCTGGCCAGTTTAAAAGCAAGCTTTCAGAAAGGTATGAGGCAGTTTCTTTTCCCCCATCAGTATTTTTCTTCCGCAATTGCTTGGCTAAAAGGCTCAGTGGAATATAAAAATCAAACGACTAAAGATTAAAATCTAAAAAATAATAAATAAATAAGGAAAACATTGCAGAAAATGTTTCTAGATTTAAGGAATATTTGTAACCAGAGGAAGCACCCAGTCTGTATATGAATGTCTTGTCACTGCTGATACAGCCCAGGGGTTACTTTGCTGGTGTTCCATACCAGGGGATCCAATTTTATTTTCATTTCTAAATATAACTTTGTGTAACTCAGAATGGAGATGAGCTGCATGGATGTAATAATTAAGGGCAGAAAAGCTTGCAGTGGTTCAGGGCAGAGGGTGTCCCACGTGCACTGGAGTGCTTTTGCACTGAGCACAGTGAATATTTGGTGCTTTACCACGGCTTTGGGGCTGTCAGTGGCATTCTGTGGGAAGCCAAGTGGTCTTGGCGTAAAGCAGCAGAAAGTTTGCTGAGCTGCTGACCCAGGGTGACCATGAACAAGTTACCTGAGCATCTGATGCCCTCCATCAGTCAGGCTGGCTGAACTCAGGCCTGGTAAAAAGCACCTCTGCTAAATATTTCATTCCTCAGTTTGGCTAATTTCTACATAAACATTTAATTTTAATATGTATGTAGGCTCTTTTCCGGCGAGAGAAGTGTTCAGAGATGTGTTTAAATGAAATGCTGTTGCTTTTGTTTAGGATGGGAAGGTGCTTGAAATTAATTTTGAGAGCTTTGCTAACTTAATGCCCTTGATTTGTCTTTTCTTTTTTTTTTCTTTTTTTTTCTTTTTTTTTTTTAAGTTCTATGATTAAAAAAAAACCACAGTGAGGTTAATATTGTGATATTCTTCTAGATGGGCAACAGATCTGGGAAATGGAGGCAACGGTGGACAAAGATAAGAGCCAGCCTGTAAGTATGCAAAGCACTGAGTGTCCTCTGCTGCAGCTGCTGTGCAGCGAGTTGTGTTCAAGGGGGAGCTTCCAAAGAGCACCCCGAGAGCAGAAAGAGCAGCAGTGCCATGATGAACAAATGTCAAATGCTGCAGAAAGAAACGATTCCTGCAGCAGGAAGCCCCAGCAAAGGGAGCCACTGCTGGACTCTGTGCCCTGCAGACTCCGTGGAGCCAGCCCAGGCTCTGCAGGATGCTGTCCCGGCTTCCCCCGGCCCCTGTGCCAGCCCCGGGTGCTGTGTCCTTTGCAGGACAGGGTTTGTCCTGCAGGATTTCAAATGAACCCTGATCTTGGGAGGGAATGAGCCTCTTTGTTCCCTTGGCTTGCTGGGACCTTGCTGTGGGCAGGCAGAGCTCTCGGGAGCCAGCAGTGCCCCTGCCGTGGGCCATGCCTGCCCCGGGAGGCAGCGGGGCAGCTGCCGTGGCAGTGGGGTCTGGCTGTGTGTAAGTAGAAACCTATAGAATAACTGAGTTATTCTGGCAAAAAGAGGGAATTCTGCAGTGCACACTCCTTTATCAGCACTGTGGGATTAGCAGTGCTTCTGCATTTATCACCATTTCATGTGTTTTATTTGTAGCCGAGACTTCTCTCTCCAAGTTCAGGACGACACCAAGTGCAGGAGAGATCCAGTCCATAGAAACCAACTTACCATGCCAAAAATCTTCTGGTCTTTCACCACCTGCCCCTTTTTCTCACACCCTTCTTTATAGGGGTGAATAGGGAGATTCCTCTTGTTATGCCTGGAGGTGTAGCCAGGGGGGCTGCACACAAAAGCCCCCGCTCAGCCTCGGTGGGTAATCCCTCGTTGTCCCCTGCGTTATTTCAGAGCATGCTGTTTGTGGAGATCCCCGAGTACCGGAACAAGCACATCCGCACGGCCGTCAAGGTGAACTTCTACGTCATCAACGGCAAGAGAAAAAGGAGCCAACCCCAGCATTTCACCTATCACCCAGGTAATTCTCAGGGACAGAGCCACTTGTTGCCTAATTTCTTGAGCAAGATTTGATTTTCTGCTCTGTTGTTTTCTTGCCGTTCTTCGAGGATCTAAATGTTGCTAATTTAATTCAACAGCTGCTTGGTTTAAAGGATGCCTGTGATTTATGATCAGGAATTTCTATCAGTCTGGGGTGGCAGTTATCTCAGTTGTCCTGGCAAAGGGCTGATGCTGCCCCATTCACTTGATGGAAGTTTGCCAAGAGTCTCAGTGGGAACAGGCTCAGTCTGGGATATGATGTGACCCTCAAAACCGTGAATGTTGCCTTCTCTGACATGTCCAGCAATAAGAAAACATCAGATCTGGGAAAGGGCTTGAGATGGAGGAAGGCAAGCAATATATATTCATCAGAATGAGGCTAGTTGAGAAAAATTTGAATGCTTTTCTGATGTTCTTCCTCTGGGGGATTGGTGAGCCATGTCACAATAAATGCAACAGGATTACTAATGAGATTCCCAGAATTTCTCAGCTTTGGCTGGGAGAAAAATATTGTGAGAAAATCAGAGTATTGTGTTTGTGGAGACCAGAAAACATAAAATAACAGCACCAGATTTGATGCAAGCTTCAAATGATGTCTTAATTTGACTTGTGTCTAAGTAGAGGCAAACATTCTTTCAGACTCTTATTTTGGTCTCCTCCAGCCTGAAAATCTCTGGTCCTCTCCCTGAATTTATGAACTGTGTAGGATATCACCAATGTGAAGAGTTTGTACAGTTGCTAAATTGCTCTGCTCTGCAATAGTATTGAGAAGCACACTTCTATCTCAATACAATCCCCAGGACAGACCACTTAGCAGAAGGAATCTTTACTGCCAAAAAGCAATTTTGCATGACCGCTGTACGGTTTCCATTGTATGGTGTTTCTGTGGTGAGTTTTGGGGAATCCACCAGGATTCACACAACTCGCACTAAATCATGCTCTTTTACATGATGGTGTCAGACAGGTCTTCAGCTCTCAGCACTGAGGAAACTTTGTGCAGCAGAGACAGAAGCTCTAAAATAGTTCAACTCTGCCTTCGGTCACTTGTTAAGTGTTCAGCAGAAAGATGGGGAATGGTTTATGTCCTGGGATTTCTATTGATTCAGTCTTCCTTTGAGATGGAAGTACTACATGTAACACCTATCTATGACTTCTTATTTTGTCTGTGTTCCAGAATGGCTCTTAAATGAATTAACATAGGAGCTGAAGGGTTGGATTTTTCAATTTCAGCAATTTGTGGTTCGTTAGTACGTTAAAGATTTTTCAAGAACCTCTTAGCACAGAGTGCTTTGAAGAATCTTTGCCGTGGTTGCATGTGGGTGATTTATTAAACTCAGTGCTTGTGACATATGAATTTACTCACACAAATCTTGTAAAAGGCTTAAATCTCTTATTACTTCAAGGAAAACCTCTCTGTTTCTCCTCAGCTCGTTGCGAATAATGTCCTTTGCATGCTTTATTCTAGTACCATCAATCAAAACAGAGCCCATTGATGACTATGATCCAGCCCTAATCTGCAATACAGTACACAGTGCTCTGGGGACAGTAACACAGCCTTACTATTCACAGCACACAATGGCCACCGAGTCCCCTTCCTGCCTCGTGGCCACTATGGCTCCTTGCCAGCAGCTGCGCTCAGGCCTCTCCTCTCCCGACTCGCGGTACCACCAGCAGAACCCAGCTGTGATTTACCAAAGGAGCAAGAGCCTGAGCCCCAGCCAGCTGGGCTACCAGCAGCCCAACCTGATGGCCACACCAGTTGCCATTGCAGATGCCCACAGGTCCGTGCTGGTGCACGCTGGTTCTCCAGCCCAAGCGTCAGCCGTGCTGCACCACTCCCCAGGCCACCAGCAGTCTTCTCCTGTGATCCACTACTCTCCAACCAACCAGCAGCTGAGGTGTGGGAGCCACCAGGAGTTCCAGCACATCATGTGCTGTGAAAATTTCACGTCCAACGTGTCGAGATCCAGCCAGCCCCAGGCCAGCCAGGCGCAGAGGCTGAGCCCCGGCTCGTACCCCACCGTGATCCAGCAGCAGGCGGCCCCAGGCCAGCGGGCAGCCAAGAACGGGCCACCAGGGAGTGAGCAGAAGGAGGTGCTGCCAGCAGGAGTGACCATCAAGCAGGAGCAGAACCTGGACCAGGCGTACCTGGATGATGGTAAGTGCTGAGCTCCCCTCACGGGCGGTTTGTCGGAGGGAGGGGGCAAGGTCGGAGTTCTCGATCCCCGTGTTCCTCGGCGCGGCCTCCTTTGGTGGGTGTGGACATTTGCTGTGCTTTCGTGCTGGATTTGGGTCTTTCGTTAGGTGCATTTTTGGTAGATGGCAAGGTGCTTTGGCCACTCGCCCCCAGAACCCCCTGCTCGCTCCGTGCCACGGGCTCAGCCGCCAGGTTGAGCTGGTCCCATTTCGTTTCCATTTGCCAAAGGTTCCATTGCCAGTTTGGAAAATGGCGGCTCTGAAACGACACACGCTTCTCATTATTTTATTATATTTTTCACATCAGGGCAAAGTGCACTTTGTAAAATGCTCTTGTACATTTTGTACCCAAAAAAAAGCCCATTGAGCAGTCTATCAAGGCCTGTCATGAATGGGGGAGTGCTGCAGGCAAAACCATTGCAGATGTTCTAGATGAACAGTGGGACATTGATAAGTAAAACAATGCTGTTCCTTTGTTGTGAGCCAGCTGATTTAGCCTGTAGGAATGAACATAAGTTAGAGTAAAGCTTTCTTTGAACGCATCCTGCTTATTCTTAGGTAGGCAGCTATTGGCAATCTGGTTGATTGGTTCTTTTATTAAAGCACGTTCCTGGCAGGAGGAAATCAATGCAAAATTAATAGTGCAGCCAGACACTGCAATCACAGAGAGCAGCAGCAAACCCAACATTGATTTTAGTGGGAGCAGAGCGAGGCTGCTGGAAATATTGCTGCAAATACAGGATGTTCCTGTGCAGGAAGTACAGACCTGATTGTCACGTGTGGTAACTCTGCTCTCCTCTCAGTCCAGGCAGTTGCGGGCTGGATCTCCTGGATGTGCACCAGGACGTGCTCTAAGCACCCGTTGGTTTCGGATTTTTACTGCACTTACTCACCTGCAGTTGTGAAATTGGGCCTGTGGAAGTTTTACTTTCTTCAGCTTGGGTCCTGAGTGCTCTGTATCATGTGCAGCCTTCACTGCTGGGTTTGTGGGCAGAGTTTGGATGGTTTCCTCTGTTAGCTGTGTTTGCAGAGTGGTTGCTGCAGCTTTGGTGCCATCACAGTCAAATCTGGAGAGTTTTTACTGGTTCCCTTCTCTGAGCAGGAGATTTAGGAGTCCTAAATTTAACTGAGGAGATTCACTTTCCATTCAGGGAATTGGGCTTGATAACAAAGAGAACAAAACAAGAGAATCTTTCTGACAGGAGAACTAAACACTGCTGTTTAGGGTGATTTTAATACGAGAAGCTGAGGCATTCTTCCACATCTCTAAAAATACTTGATACACACCTTGTAAAAGAAAGCTTTTCCTTCAAGATTCTTTCTTTTTTCCAACTTCAAAGTCAAGCCAACGTCCACGTAAAAGAACTCCCAAGATGGACTGCAAAATTAATTTCCCTGAGTTTTGAATCAGGCCAGTGACACCCAACTGCAGCACAGCTCACCAAGGGCGTGCTCAACCTCCCTGCTTAGAGGAGCCATCAGGCAGAACAGCAGCAATCAATGATGAAATCCCAGGCTTCTCCTTGGCTGACTGGATCATCTTGAATTGATTTCAGCTAGAGATTAATTTATCAATCATGCCACCCAAATCAGGCCGGGCAGGATGGGTCACATGCAGTCTCTTTACTGACCTCAGTGAGTTTACATCAGCTGGAAGTGTGACTTGGAGAATTGTGATTTACTTTAGGGCTTTGCAAAGCATTTCATTCTGAAGTGTTCAGGACTTGAATTGAAAAGCCACATTGTTTGCTGCTGGGGAAAAGTGACTCAGAACATAACAAAAGCCATGTTTTTCCTGACTTGAAAGTTTGGTTTTGTGCTTTATAGTACTAAAAGAAAGCAAACCCAAAGGATTATGGAGGCTTTGGCCTCAAATCCCTTTTATCCAGAAAGCTCTTCTGAGATAGAGTGAGCTGTTAGGTCTTGCTGTGATTTCCACGGACAGACACTGAGCTGGTGCCTCCCCAGGCAGGCTTGGCATGAGCCAAGTGCTGCTGCTGCTGCTGCTGCTGCCCAGGCTCTTGGGCAATCACTGCTGGTGTCTCTCGCTTCCCTTTGCTCTTCTTCCCTTCCCCCATCTTCCTCCTCCCTCTGCCTTGTTCTCCTTTCTCCAGGGTTCTGCTGACAGTCCAGCTTTCGTCCCTTTGCTGTTGTGGCCTCCTCTCGTCGACTCTTGCCTGCTGCCTTCATGGTTAACACACAGCCTTGGTGTTCTGGGCTTTGTTCCTATTCTGAGCTTCGCCACAAACTTCTCGAGTAACCTGGACATGCCCCACGCTGCTGGTTCCTCCTTCCTGGAGCTGCTGCCTCTCAGAGTGGGCGTGCTGAGAGTGCTTGGGCTGCCCTGGCAGTGACCAGAGCAGAGCATCCCATAGCTGACACCATTGTTACTTCTCTTCACCTCTCTCAGCTTCCTGCTGCCACTGCTGGCAGGACCCCTCATTATTTTCTTCTCTTCCCTGCTGTAAAAAAATGTTATTTGTCCTTCTTGCTGGGACCATGGTTTGGTTTTGCTCAGAGCCTTCACTGCTCCACAGGGCACAAAACACTTGAACTCAGCACTCTTAACCTGTCCACCCCTGCCTTGAAAAGATAAGAGCCGTTCCCTGCAGGAAGGGAGGATTCCAGGCCTGTGGGCTCACAAAGCTCTGCGCTCTCGAGCTCGAGCAGCACCAGCAGTGCAGCCAAACCAGCCTGGACCCCAAGGCAGGTGATGGCAAGGATTTACCATCTTCTCAGACGGGTTTTGCCGTGTGCCAGGAGCTCTTTGTGCAGGGCTGCCCAGCTGGTACCATCCACAGCCCTTGGTGATAACTTCAGCAGATCTGGAGCAGGTTTCTGACTGTGCTGCAGATGCACAGACCTGCCACGTGCTTTCATGAAGGAGACACCGGCCCCTCTTCTCCTCTTGCTGCTGCAGCCTCAGAGAGGAGGTGCCCAGCCCAGCCCAGCCCAGCCCAGCTGCCCCCTTGCAGCTTCCCACCATTCCCCTCCCAGCCAGAATTACAAAAGAGGGTTACTGGAAGGAAGGCTCCAGTCAGAGAGGGTGGATTTGGATGTGCACCCATCAGGGATTGATGCAAGTTCATTATTGCCACACATGACTGCCTTCATACACATACTCCTCCATATTTCACCGTAAAATGAATATATATCTGTAGCTTTCTGATATCAAATACTGTGAAGAATCCCCAGAGGAAGGGCCTGCTCATGAAAAACTGACAGGGCAACCTTTGTTACACACCTCTGCCCCACAGATTCATTTCTGTTGGAATTACTTTGGGAGTGACGATATCCTGAGTGGCAGGAGAGGATGCATCGGGTGTCCAGGCTAGTGCTGGCAAGCAGTGATCAGCTTCAAGTGCAAGTGAAAGCCATGGGGTGACACTGATAAGCTCGTTTCAGCCAAGGCCTCATCTTAATATTATTCATAGCCAAACCACCCACAATGGTAAAAGTTACCCAAACAACCGCATAAATATGTTGACAAATAGAACTTAGTTCCTCCAGCACCCTCAGAGCAGTGAGATTAACTCTTAAAGCACAAACCCAGTTAAAAATGCAGGTTTTTGCAGCACTGTCTGCAATGCCTGGGTGGGGCAGGATGGAGAGAGGGTCACCCAGGGCTGGGGGCTCTGAGTGTGCTCCTCCTGCAGAGCCAGAGGGCTCCTGTGCAGCCCTGGGGAAGCAGCTCAGCTGCTGGGGGCCAGTTCCCCATCTGGGACACAGACATGAGGCTCAATTCCACACACAGATCATGGCTGTGTAGTTTGAGTGTTATCAGCCCGCCTGCTTAGATTGAGATCTCTTCAGTTCAGCTGTCAGGCTGAACTCTGCAAGGAAAAATGATTGTCATTATTCAAATAGTAACTGTCTAACCACATCTGACACTCCGAAGTGTCCGCTGGATACAGCAGCTCTGAATTATTTTTGGTGCACAGGAATCTCCACTGGGGAGGAGAAGAGCAAGGCAGATGCTGTGTAGCGGTTTATCAGGCTGCTGATCAGCAGAGATGTTTTATAGTGAGCTCAGATATTTCACAGAAAACTTCAGACACGTCAGATATTTCTTTAGAAAGCGGCTGTGCAGGATGTGCAGTGTGCTCCTTGCACATCACCCAGCACTTCAGATCACCTCCATGACAAGCTGGCTGTTCATTTGTGCACCGTTGCTCATCCAGCACCACTCAGAGCGTGTTACATCCCTGCATTTCCTTTGTGTGTTCTTTCATTCAGCAACAAGAAAATCCTCAGTCTGTCCCCACGGTACCATGAAATGAAATTCAAATCCCTTCTTCCCTTCATGTTCAGGAGGAGGCTCTCTTTTCTGGCCAGCTCTGTTCTCCTTGGGCAGGGAGTACCTCCAGGAAACCCTGGCTCTCCTGGGACTGTCAGAGCCTGGAGTGCTGCTCCAGGACTGAGCTCCTTCCTGCTGGGGAGTCCCCGGGGCTCTGGCTCGATGCTGGCACGTCCTGAGCTCCTGCTGGCCCTCCCAGCCCTGCCCGTGGATGGAGGGGGTGACACGGAGCCAGCTCTGGCAGCTGCTGCCAGCTGGGGGTTCCAGTGGGAACCCCTCCGAGCCCTGGAGCTGCACTGGCAGGGCCAGGGGTCCTGCCTGGCTGGAGAGAAGCTGCTTCTCTCTCTAAACACTGTCTTGAGCCCATCCACAGACAGCACAGACGATGGTGGCTTTAGGGGCATATTTCAGGTTGGTTTGTAGCTGTTTCCATCTTGTGTCCACACACAGAGTTAAACAGCAAGACAGGGCAGAGGGGAAATGTTCTTGTTTCCTGGCATTTTAGACAGGAGTGAATTTGAATCCTTCAAATGGGCTGGAGTTCAGTTTCAAGCAACAATTTGCATCTAAAAAAGCCGTGCTCTGTTTTTAATTAGAGCTACTTTTCATAGAAGGTGTGGTCACTTCTGCTCGGGCAGAGTTTGACTAAGAGTGAAGCCTGTATGTTCTCCAAAACATTCTGCTCAAACACTCTAGCAAATCTACGTATTCATCAGACTCATTCCTGCAGCTCTGACTCACAGTGCTACAGATTTTCTGTTCTCTGCTGGGACCTTGCAGCACTCCCTGGATACACTGCAGCTTTATTTTTGGATCACTGCTCTTGTGGGTTTGTGTTGTGTTAGGATCTGCGTGCCCCTGTCCTATGTCTTGCTTTTCTAGAGGCAACATAAAAAGAGAACAGAAAGGTGGTTCTGCTCCCAAAACCCTAAAGACTTGGCAGGAAGCAGACAGATCAGTCTGTTAGGAGGAAGGTCTGGGTTGAGTCTGAGCTTGGTCTTTCAGCAAAGTATTTAACTTTCCTGTACCTCAGTTTACCATTATTAAAAAGTATCTCATTCTTCCTTCTTGCACAGTTAATTAAGCATTAATTAATTAATGTAACATACACATGGATTCTCAGAAAAACCCTTACACTTGCATACCTGAATGAGAACTGAGTATTTTCATTGAAATGGCAGGCTCCATCTGATCTTCTTCTTCACCTCTAGAAACAATTCACTGTTAAAAAGTTCAGACAAATCCAGCCCCGTTTGAAGACTGCCCTTTCCCCAGCAGCCTTTCTGAGCAGCTGCCTCAGAGCATGCAAACCAAAACAAAGCGAGAAAAAGAAAAACCCATACATCCCAAATCAGCGGTAGAGGAAGGAAGAAAATGAATCGAGTGATTAAAACCATAGTTCCACTGGCACCTCTTTGTTCTGGAGCTCAGGAATCTTTAATTGGTGCAGTAAGTGCCCACAGGCGAGTTGTGTCACAAAGCGTTTCCTGTGCCGAGAACATGCAGAGCCCATTAGGAGCCCAGAGCTGCACAGGGGCACGTGGGCACTGCTGCCTCCTCCGAGGGCAGGGTCCCACCAGGACCTGCTGCCCCAAGCCAATAAACCCCAGTTCCAGGGATTTGGGGTGGGAGGCACATCTCCGTTTGCAGGCTGGCTGTTATCAGCTGAAAACGCTCCGTTTTCGGGAGGCATCAAGCGATTTTCAATGATAGTTTTGAAAAAATGGCAAAGAGTTACTTGAAAAAAAGAACTTGTTCGTGCAGTTGGGAATTGAAAGCTTCTAAACCACAATAAAGTCCTTTCCCAGACTTGCTGTCCATTTAGTCCAAGCTCATGGCATTCCTTAGACAGTCTGAATCACAGGCAGCAGACAGCTCTTACAAAGGAGACCATAGACACCCATCTGTTGGGAGACATCTGCCAAAATAGACCATACATTTACTTTTATTCCTTCAATCCACTTTCAATTTAAAGGGATAATAACAATAACATTTTTCACTCCAGTGACACTATTCATCCAGTGCAGAGAAATGGTAATGAATTAAAATTATTCCGCCGCAGAAAGAGGCAGACAAGCTTGTCCCCAGCTCTCACAGATGGGTGAAGCAGGATCAGAGCTTTTGAGGGACTTGGCTCCAGCTGATGCAAAAAGTCAGTACTAAAACTGTGACTTTTCTGGGGAAGCCCAGACTTCCAGGGCCTCCCAGGTGTGCAGGAGCTGGTGCAGCACGGGCTGTGCTGTAGGTGGTTAAAACATGTTGCAGTAAAGGGAGGGATTGGCAGAGCTCCTCTCCCCTCTCTCTGCCTTTCCACAGGCTCGCTCCTTTCGTGCTGTATCTGTGGAAGAATTGTAGGTGCTTTCTAGCAGTGAACATTGATGGCTGGCGGGTCACTGTCGCTGGGGTCGGGTCTGCCAGAAACCCTCTCATTTCTTGGGGCAAAGTCTGGAGACAGAGCAGAGCTGTTGCGTGAGCGAGTGCAGGGTGTGAGGAAAAGGGATCTTCCTACAAGCTGGGAGTGACACTGGGTGCTTCGCACAGAAATTCTTTCAGTTCACTCAAAATCATAACTGTCTTGACAAAGTTTTTAAAAATGGGGACTTCGGTGATGAGAAATGTGCAGCTAGAAAGTGGTCTATAACAAAACTGTGCAGAGCAGGAAAGGAGATTAGCTCATTCTAGTGCTAAATTCTCCATTCTGCACTGAACCAGAGAAGGGCTCTCTGGAAACCTTGAGCGGGGCTTGTTTTACACTCCAGCAGCTCACCACAGAACCGTGCTGGTTAAGGTGGTTGGGGTTTTTTTTAATTTTATTTTGCTAACACAGCTATTACGGTAAAAACCCTTGTAGAGACACAGCTCTGCTGGTGTAAAAACCCTGGAATCAGCACAGCTCGGGCCAAGCCGGGGAACCACCGGCAGCTCTTTCACTGGAGGGATTTGTGCTGGGGTGGCTGTGCTCGGGCAGGGGCTTTGTTCAGCAGTGCCAGTGCTGCCCAGCTGGGGTAGCTCACGGAATGAGTATGAACATGACCATGAGGGCAAATAGAAGGGATTTTCACGTGACAGGAATTGCACGAGCTCAGCCTGCTTGCTTGGGCTGTTGACCGCCTCAGAATGAATCCCAGTAATTCCCAGCAAATGAGCTGGATTCGTTTATAGGACCAGGCTCTACTGAGGGGGGTTGTACCTGCAGCAAGGTGTGTATTTGGCCATAACAATAATAGGGAGGGAGATAAAATCCTTTTAGCTCCCCTTCGGAATGAGCATGATGTAATTGAACCTAATCAGTGAACTTGGCTCACATCCACACGGCACCTCGAGGCTTTTGCTAATTCTTTGCAATTTCATTGCAGTTCTTGGAATATTAACAGCAATTTGAAAGTCCCTGTGCAGGTGACTTTTCTTACTGATCTTTTCAGGTCCGATCCAAGAAAAAACAAAACATTAAAAATACAAACTTGGATGTGTTGGGCTTTCAAAATCCAGACAGACAAAAATGATGCAACTTTGGGGGCGGGAGGTCGATTGCATGATTTAAAAACCAATCTCATGATTGCTGGAGGCCTGACTCATGAACCCTGAACGCCTGGCTCTGGTGTTGCTGCTCCTCACAGGTTCACTTGGTACAAATTGGGTTAATATAAGGAATGTGCAGAGGTGGGGAAAGGGTCTTTTCTCCCCTTAAAGCTCAGTGTCATAACTGGGAGGATTCAGCTCCTCCTGCAGTGGCTCTTGAAAAGGCAACTTGAGTCCTTTTTGAGCTGCGCTTGGAAATGTTGGGAGCAGCTGCACAGAGCCTTGCTGCTCGGAAAAGTTTGGGAAACATCTGCACATTTCTTTAACTATTGTGAAATAAAATGCCTGGCAAGAATAACCATCTTTAAGATCTACAGTCTTTTTATGGTGCAAACTGAAAGGCAGTTATAAAGTCTTCTCCTGTAGAAAAATGCCTGGATTCTGAGCATTTTTCGCAGAAGCAGAGCTTTCTCAGCTCAGGTCATGTCCTGCCAAGCAGCAGGGATGGTTGGTGGGGGACTTTTTGTCTGTATAGAACCCTTGTCTCACAAGAATGAAGACCTAGAATTGATTAGCTTAAAATCCATTTTTCTTCCACCTGTTCTTCATAGTTTGTTATCAATAATAATATCATTATTTATTTATAATTAACTATACATATAGAAATATAATAATAATTTATAATCTGTATTTATTTATAATTCTGTGGCCATTTTTAAATTTAAAAAATGAGGGTGAACCATCTGAATTTCCCATCCAAGTTAGTTTTGTTATGAGAACTCAGAGCAGCGAGAGCTGCTTTTCTGCCCAGCACAAGCTGGTATGGCCTTACACTGCCCAACCACTTTTTGGCTGTTTCCTCACCACTTCCAAGAGACTTCTGCGCTCAGTTTTGGATGCAGTGAGTGCTTAGAGGCATTTTTAAAGCAGACTGGACAGATGTACCAGAAGACAATCCTGCACTGGCTACGAGAGGCACTCGATGACCTAACAGGTCATTGCAGCTCCTCTGATGTAAAAAACAAGCAGCAGGTCCACGGCTTTGCCGGTGGGAGAGTCAGGGACTGGGGAAGAACAAATGCTGGGAGATCATAAAACCCCCTTCAGCACATTAGCTCCCAGTCTGGATTTTCGGGCAGGTGCTGGCTGTCACACTCTTTCTTACTCTGTGATACAACTTTTTCTGTGTTTACCAAGAAACCGAAAATGTCTAAACAATGCAGTTGTGTCTGAATCATCACGCCAAGTCCCCATGCTTCAATTTTGCAAGCACAGAAATCTGGGCATACATCCAGCTGGGAATTTACAGATGACTCCTTGCTCTAAGAGGGGTCTGCACAAAAACCTGAAATCCAAGTGTTCCCAACTTTGCAAGCATTCATATTCTCCAGTTTATGTGCACATCTCCAAGGGATGCTGCAGTCTGTTTGGAATTGAAGCTCTGATCTCTCCAAATTTGCATGACTAATGGTCTGCAAATGACTTTGCAAACTTGGTCTTGAGTTGGATTTAACCAGTGGTAGGTATAAAAGAGTTAAATCTTCAGCTACTGTTAACTGGAGTCAAACCACTGAGGATCAAAGGCTCACACTCCCCATCTTCTTACAGGTTCTCCTAATCCACCCAGTTCCCATTTTAATCAAGCCATGTCCTTTTGTGGATTTTTAATTTGGAAACTTTGCACTCCAAAATATAAACTAAACTCTGCCTTCAGCTGAACAAACACTACTTCTTTAGAGTGAGATTGCAATTAAAACTAGACGTAGTGAGAAAAGGATTACTGACTTCTGCCTGTGGATGTTGGAGTGCTGGGCTTCCACCTGAGGGGGAATTTTTCCACGGGGATAATTGTCAGGTGTGGAAGTAAAGGTCAGAAGGGGCTGTCCCTTGCTCCCACCCAGCCGTGTTGGGCTGCCTGGGGGCCGTGGGCGTTGGGAGGGGCTGGTTGTGCACCAAACACTGTGCTCTGCATGAGCACAGAACCTGAGAGCCTGCACAAACTGTGGGGTGGTGTCCCTGCAAAGTGCCACCAGAGTGGTCCTTTCTCAGTGGTGACTTGCTCTGACCCTCTGCAAGGAGTAACTTGGGCCAGGGCAAAAGCAGCAGTAAATTAGAGGACTGTGAGTTTGCAATCCTTCCCTCTGATCAGCTCTGCCAGGGGAGTCTAGCCAGAGATTCCCAAATTGTGGTGTGGTTTGGTTTGGTTTGGTTTCTTAATGATGAATGACTTCATCAGCCGTGAATGAATCGAGTCAAATGTAGGACAAATAGTGAGGCACATGAATGACTCCTGTGACATTTGCAATGTCTCGATGGGTGCTGGTTTATTTAGGTGGTTTCTAAGTTTCTTTGGAAAGAGTGAGAATGACTAAAAGAAGGGGGAACCACTTCATAAGTATGGGGGTCAGTGGTGAAAGTATGGTGACAGTTAAACCTCCCTGGGTTCAGCATCTGTCATTATGAGCAACACAGCGTCAGTTATTTGGTAAAGTCTGGGTGCCAGGAGACTCCACAGCCACGGGGCCAGAGGCCTGGCTGGTGGATCAGACACTGCATTCCCTTCGTGGTCAGATACCTCCCAGTGCTGGGTCTTCACCAGCCACTTGTGGGCTTCCAGTTGTCCCCAGGAGGCAGCAGGGCTGTTCTGCTGCAGTGTCCCTGGTCACCAGCCAGGGAACCCGTGCTTAGGACTCAGGGAACTGCCCCAGCTCAACACACTGCAGATGAAGTCGTTATAATTTTGTACAAATGGATGTTTGCAAAGGCTGGAAATAGTCTGGACACACCAGGCATGGGGCAGATCCAGGCTCAAACCAGAACTGAGGCATATTGGAGGGGAACTTTTAGCAGCTGCATTTTTCAATTGTATTTTGGGTTGTGTGTCTTTTTTCCTTAAAAGTGCACTTCATTTTCTCTTATCTGATTTCTTCTGCACACTTGTTCATTTGCTTTGAGTGGGGTGCTGTCTCCTTCCTTGGAAAGCTGTCCAAGATTCCAGCATCTAAGACTCCAGCAGGTAGACCCTAAGGTGAATTTTCAGCTAGGTAGGCTGGGTTACATGAGGGCTCTTTGAGGTCATCCTGCAGCCTCATACCCTCAAATAACTTAGTGGTGTTGTAAGATGTTTCCTTTTTTAAAAATGCCATTGATTTCTATACGAATTTTTCTTCAGGACAATTTTTATAGGCTATTATTAAAATAAAACACGCACAAAACTAGCCCTGTGTCTGTTTTAGCAATTAGTATCTCTGGCCCTTTGTTTTGTACTTGGTTACGTTTCATAGCTCTTCAAAACTAACGCAAATTTTAGATCAAGATTACGACTTCACAGAATTTCAGGCTGTTCAGATAACAGTCTTGGTTTAGATGCAGCACTAAATGCTCCCCCAGTCTGTCGTGCAGAAACACATCTCTGCTTTCAGAGCCCGCTGCTGAGCACCAGTGTCTGCGCAGGGGCTGGAAGGAGCCTGTCCCACGAGGGACGTTCCAGTGCAGCCCTCGGGGACAGTACCCCGGCACATAATCCAGCCCTTAATCCCCGTCAGACTGCAGTATTTCCTTGATTTCAGCAGTCTGTGTGAATAGAACGAGCCGTTCATTTCCTCCTGAGCGAAGCACGCGCCGGTGGCCGGGGTTTGCTGCCCACGTGGACGCGCTGCCCGAGCCCAGCCCGGCAGGATCAGAGGTGTGGGGAGAGGGGTGAGCGAAGGGCAGCCTCCCCCGGCCCCCCAGAGCCCCGCGGGGATCTCCCTCCTCGCGACACCGCGGCGCTCAGACGCCCCGGTTATCCGGGGAGTCCCTGTCTGTGCAACGGCGGCAAAAATGCTCTGGCAGACCCGTAAGCGAGGAAATTCATTCTCTTGTCTCTCGAAAACAGCGCGGCCATCACGCCTGCACAGATCGAATTTGTTTTGATAGCAAAACAAGTTCTATGGAAACCATTGTGAGCCCTGAGCGAGGCTGCCCAGGAGAGTTGGGGAAAGCCGCTTTTGTTTGTTGTGCTTGGCATCGTTCTGCTCTGGATGAAGATGCTTTAATTTTGTGGGGAGACCCAAGAGAGCATTCCTCTTTTTCCATACCAGAAAGCCTTCCAAGCTGGCATAAGCGTCCCCTCTTTCCAGCTGCTCCTTTCCAAACACACTGTGCCTCCTAAAGATAGTCTTTACAGTGGCTGGGGCTGGTGGAAAACATGAAGCCTGCATGGATTAGCACAGGAATTCATTTGGGCTGACGAATTGGGTTTCCCTCTATAAACAGCAGTAGTGTTTTCATCTTCTGGACAGCTCAGCCAACTTCACGTCCTCCTGCTCCTCGCCCGGCCCTCTGCCTGTGTCCAGCCCAGCATAGCAAGGCCTCTTGTGGGGGATGGAAAACAGCACGTGTTCAGCGAGGTGTTTGCAGCTATCTCCCCTCTCAGACAGGTTTTTTCCAACCCTCAGAAGAGGTGGTGGGGTTATTTTGTTGGTTTTTTTCCCCAGTTTATTTTTCTTTCCAGGTAAAAGGGAAATTAAAGTAGTCCCTTCTCCCTGGCTTAGTGACCTTACAAGCAGCCCACAGTATGTATTTTCTTTTCTACTTTGTTTAATGTTAAGTACAATGTGCTTATCAAATGCAGGAGTTAGGGATTCTCTAGAGAGGATTTGGCCTCCCTTTTCCCCCCCAGGGCCCTGCACAGCATCACTGCCTCCAGGGCCATCCTGCCCCTGCCAGGGAAGCACAGCACTGCTCCAAATGCACTTTCCTGTCATTTATACTTTCTTTTATGGCTTACTTAGTAAATATAATGCTGAGGGGTTATTAGTCACCCCACACTGTTCCTGTGGTTGCTCAGGAGGGGAAAGATGTGAAGGCAAATTATGTAATCAGGCTGCATTTAGTGGTGGTTTGTGTGTACCTGACTGATCAGTGATGGACGATTTTGTCCACGTCCCTGAGTAACTGAGCATGGAATTGGAGTTGTTGTGGATAAAAATGGGGGATTTGGGATTCAGCTGTCACATGGAAGAATCGTTCAGGTAGTAAAGCTCTGTCCCTTAACTTTACCTGATCACCACGTTTTCACGTATATAACCCACACCCCGTTAAAAGTTTGTTCCTTGGAAATAAGTCTCAGGAAGCCCCCACCTCATCATAACAGTGCAGCATTCCGTGCCCTTTCAAGGCACTCTGTCCAGCCTGTCCTGTTTCTCAATTGTAGATGACATTGATTTTACCCATCACAGTATGGGATTTAAAAAAAAACAACTGCAAAAGAGCAGAAAACCAGAAAGTGGACAGCAATGCCATAATGGTTTGCAATGCTGTTGATGGGTACATATTTGTGCAGTTCCCATCTCCACACTCACCTGGTGTGGTTGCAGTGGAGTTTAGCCCCATCCCCATCAGAGTGAGGAGGGGGCTGCCCAAGGGGAGCCCCGGGGTGCTCTCAGGACAGGCTTTCAGGTCTGGGTCCTTCAAGCAAACTCGCTGGCTGCCAGGGGTTTGCAGCCACACGAGGCAAACAAAACCCAGCAGATTTCCAAAATACTAACAGCCGGGTGCAGATGGCATTCTTGAATTAAGAAAAGGAACAGCCCAAAGCAGTTGCTCGCTGGCCCCTTCGCATGCTGGGCAGCGGCAGGGCCAGGCTGGGCACCTCACACCACTGGGAGAAGAAGAAAACAACTGGGGGTGTTTCTGGGCACCTAGAAATGAGAAGGGGGGAGTCCCCACTGGGGACAGTCACTCCTGAGCCACAGGAATTGCCTCTCTTTGTGGCCAGAAGGCCGCAGCCCCTTCCCTCCTGATGGTCATCCCGACCTCAGCCAGGGTCAGCAGTGACCAAACCCTCTGGGGACTCTGCTGGCTGTCTCCACTCACAGTGATGATTTCCAGCCCAAAGATAAACTGCATGATTATTTTCAGTGTTGATTAGTCATGCTGAGGGGTTGCTTACAGTGGTGTTGAGGGGACCCCAAGGAAAGCCCCGTGGTGTGACCCGTGTGTGACACAGCCAGGGCAGAGCGCGCTCCCAGCCCACCAACAGGATGTTGGCTGCTGACTTGGCCATGAGACATAGCCCAGCTCTGCTTGAGGGGGCTCTCCCAAGGCCTCTGGTTGCTGTCAGTTCAGAACAGGGGAAGTTGTCAGGTCTGTGATGCTCATTCTGCCCTCTCCCAGCACCCACTGTGGCATGAACTTGCTCTGAAGTTACCCAGACTTAGCCACCCACTTCAACTTGAGCAAATTTTAGCTTCTTGGCTGAAGAGCAGAAACACGCAGCCTCTGGGACAGTCTGTTTTTTCCCATCACTTCCATTTTTAGGTCTCTTGATGTGGTGTTTTTGTAGTACCTGGGATATTTCCTCCCCTTCACCAGGCCTGTTTGGGCTCGGCAATGCCGTGGTCAGCAGGGAACTCCAGTGTGGCTGGAAGCGTGGCATGTGCTCCCTGCCAGGCAGTCCTGCAGTGCCAGGAACACCCAGAGCTGGCTGGGACAGGCTCTGCAGATGGACTGCAGCCCATGGACATTCCCTTAGGGCATCCCAAGGGACATTCCCCAGTCCTGCTGCAGGACAGCTCCGTGCTGTTCCCAGCGCTTGTTCCGTCCCGTCTGTGTGGAGGTGTTGGCCTGTGCCACATCCCGAGGGGTGACGTGTGCTTGTCCCTGGGTGTATCTGGGGTTTGAAACGTGGCTGGGTGTCTAACCCCAGTGATTCAGGTGAGAGGGAGCCACCAAAGTGCCTTTAGGAGTCCGGCCCTGCAGCAGGGACGCGGTGGCTCCGTGTGGTTCCACGGCACTGTGGGTGTGAGCCGGAGCATTTTGCTCCTGTTGGCAGCCACCCTCCTTCCAGCACTGCTCACAAAGGCGTCTGGGGATCTGGCCTTTCCCCTTGCTGCTGCTGTGTGTTCCAGCTGTCCGTGGCTGGTTCCCCACTGCAGGACAAACAGTATTCCCATTGAATCCACGTTCCTGGCCGCAGGCACGGCCTGCCAACTGCTGCTGAATGTGTGCTGTGCTCCGATGAGATCATGTCAAACGTAGGCAAGTTTTATCTTTATTTTAGGCAAGAGGGTGTTTTATCATGCTGTGGTTCCAAAGCCGCCGTTGTTCGGTTGGAATTCTCCCAGGAAGTGTAGCATGGTTAAATGCAAAGTAATAGGTTCAATATGAGCCACAGACACAGAGCTGTGAGCTGGCTGTGCAGACGTGTGTTTAAAGGAGAACGTGGTTACACAGCTGGGGAGAACTCGGGAGAGATCGGGATGGCCTTGCCAGGTATCCCCGATCCTGCGGCGTGCCCCTGGGACACTGCCCTGAGCACAGGATTTACCTCCTGCCTGGGTTGCGTGGGGATACACACAGCTCCCAGACCTCACAGCTGGAAAACTGGGGATGGCTCATCATTAAATCCCGGGAAGGATTCCCCAGGGCAGTCTCTTTGGGTGGTGGTTCCTGTATCTTGATCTGGAATTGGGATGAGAGATCTGGAAATAATTGAGGGCTAATTTCTGAACAAATGTAGGTTATTGCTGTTGTGGCGAGGTTGGGAATTGCTCAACCTCAGCTGTATGGGCTGCACTTCAGCTAAAGGTGACCCTCCGCTGGGCATGGAGGAGCTCATTCTGTTTCTGGTAATTGATCTCTGTTCTCTGTTCTCTTCTCTTCTCTTCTCTTCTCTCTTCTTTTCATATTGAGAACAGAAGTTTTCTCGTTGATGCCATTGACTCAGATTGAAAGTTTGAAGTCTTTGGATGATGCAGATAACATTTTTCTTGTTCTTTCAAGCTGTTTACTGTCAGATGTTCCTGGCCTTCTTGAGGCAAGATGTAAAACCAGTTACAGTATCTGCTCCCCATGGTCTTTTGCACTCCTTTTTCCAGTTATCCGTGTCTCCTGTAATTAGGTCTGTCTCGTGGTCTCTGATTTATACATTTACCCCATAGTATTATATAGTATTTTTATTAGTACATTATTTTATGGTAGAAACCCCAGCACTCTGTTGTGGCAGATGCTGCGTTGACTCCAACGTTAATAAAAGCAGTTCCTCCCTCAAAGGAGTTCCAGTCGAAGTGCAAAATAAGAGCAAACAGCTGGATGTGGGCAGACACACAGTATCTTGTATGTGGCACCTCCTTGACATTATTAGATGTGAATTGTAACACTCTGTCAGTAAGCAGTTAAATATTTAATGGTCTGGATGCTTTCCAGCTGACTTGGGAGTAGTGACTGCAGCCCCAAAGTGCTGGGCTCCTGTTGCCAGGACCTGCAGAGCTGGTGCCCATCTCTGCCCATGGCCTTGGAGGCAATTCCTGAAGAGGGGGAAGAATCTTGCCCCAAATATTCATTTGTTGAAGGATGTGGAGGCATAATAGAAAAATAATCTGTGTGTTAAAGTGTTTTTTTGTGTTCCCCTGCTCAGCGTGGTGCCTACTGCCCACAGTCCTCCTGAAAATCAAGCAGAGGGAAACAAATGCCTTGTGCAGGGTGGCTGGGCTGGAGCTGGTTGTGAAAGCAAACAGGAATCGAGGAATTGCAGGCAGAGGGAGATTTGCATGTCTGGGCCAGAGGGGAGCTGGGTTTGCTTGGCAGAGTTGCTCACAGGCCACTTGTGCATCTTCCCCGTTACCTTGGGACAGGGATTTTCTGCTGTTTTCTCCTGAGAACCAGGCTCAGAATTCAGTTCAGACATGTCAGGAGGGAAACCTGGTTTGTGGAGAGGCCGGGGTTCTGCAGGAGTCCACAGGCCCTTCGGAGGGGACACTGCAGAGTGAAGACACAGCACAAGATCAGATGCCAGAGAATCGGAGCCAGTGAATAGTTTTGTGGATTAATAGACATAAGCATTAGAGCTCAAGGGAGGGAAACAGACTCCATTATTGACTGCTCATCCCCTGTAAAACTGCCTAGAGGGAAGGCTAATATGGTTTGTTTTCCCTTAATTAAATATTTGTTAAATGGTTTGTTTCCCCTCAATTAAATATTTGTTCTGGTTGTTTCTTTGTGACAGAAATAAAAAAGCAGCAGCATTGCCTATCTTGTACTTTCAGCTAATCCTGAACATGCTGTATCTGTTCTTCTGTCCTCCCCCCCAATTATTTCCTGTAAAAAATGGCTTTCTCGCATCCATTCTCTTTTCTCTCTCTGTTTTTGAATTACTTTGCTGGATGACTCATCCTGCCCCAGTAAACAGGTTAAGTCTAGGAGAATGATGAAACTGCACAGTGACATGTGGATAAAGAGAGCTGTTGCTCGTGTGCTTTCCCTGCTGTTGCTGGTTTAGAGGTGTTGTGGTATCCAATACCAATTTCATCAGCTTTTAAACCATGAGGTGCTGCTGGAGAGAAAAGTCATCACCAGCCTCCTTTGCTTGTGCTGGTTTTGATCTAAAAGAAATGTGTCTTAGTACCAAATGGCACTGCTTATCTCAGCAGTTCTGGATCAAATTCATAGGGTCCAAACCATGTACAATAAACCAGACCCGAGCACACTTCACCCTTGTGCTTTGCAGCAGCAGCAACAGAGTTAAATCAAGAGTTTGCAGTGACAAAATGAGGACTCTTGCCTTGTGTTTCTTAAGCTTCAGTCCACCAGCCTAATATTTCTGCATTGGTTTAGCCAAGTAATGCGCTTTATAAAAGGAACTCCATCCCCTTCTGGTATAAGTTTTTGTGTATTTATTTATTATGTGCTCATTCTACTTGGAATATTTTACTTGGTCTTGTTGCATGTAAACTAAAGCTAAATACAAACTTCATCTTTTCTCAGTAACTCACTAACTATCAACCAGAGAGAGCCAACTCCATGACTCAAACACGTGTCCCTTCCCTTGCAATTGCAGCCAAAACTCTCTGGCATCAGAGTGCTGCAGAATGAAAGTCATATCTAAATATATGTGAGCAGAAAGAAAGTCAGTTAAAAAAAGACTTTGTTATGGAAAGCTACTACAAACCAAATCCACGGTGGCCTGGAGTTCCTCATCACACCCAGGCTGATCTAGTTTTCCACTTTCAAGGTACTCTTCCCAAAGCAGCTGCTGACACTCGTGGAGGAGCTGCACAAAGCCAGCTCAGCTCCTTGCAGCCCCTTTCTGCCTCTTCTGTGGTGACTAAACAGACTTAAGGGGTTTACCTGATAAAGCACGGGATATTCATCGCCATCCTAGCAAGCAATAACAGAGAGCTGCTGTTTCATACTCATGTAGCTCTGGCAGTGCCAGCAGTGATGCTCAGAGCCAGTCCTTGCTCAGGTAACCCGGGAAGGAGGTGGGCAGTGCCTGGCCCCGGGTGCCACCCTGAGCACCATCCTTGGGTTTGGTTTCAGTGGCTGCAGTGCTCTGGACTGGGCACGAAAAGGGTGCAGAGAATGAGATTTAAAGGAAAGAAACATCCCAGTTTGCTGGGGTGCCTCTCCCAACTCTGCTCCGAGTGTCTGAGACAACCCCTCTAAGCTCAGGCCAGGGAGTCTGAGCCTGCAGAACAGCTCCGAGGGCTGCCCACAGGGGTTTGCTGAAGCCTGGTGGGGCAGGAGGAAAAGGGCATGAAATTGTTCCTGAAGGTGCCCTTTCTTCCTCCAGCCCATGTGGAGGCAGGGTTTGCATCTGTCTTAGAATCTTCTGATGAAAAAAGTGATGACTAAATACTGAAATCCATCGAGCAAACAGGAAATCATGCTCTGGAACAAAAATTGTTCTTTGTCTTGCTGTTGCAGCCAACAGCCCAGGATGGAAAGCTCATGTGTGTGTGCATGTGTGTCCTGCAAATATCACACGAGCCCCGTTTCCTGGGTCATGGAAAAGGTGCCTCGAAAACTTAACTCGTGGATTCCCAGTAGATTCAAACAGGGGTCAAATGGACTGAAAGCACCACAAATGGCACCCATCAGCCTTAGGACTCTTCCCTTGAGCTCCCTTCAGGGCAGCCTTTGGCAGCTGTTTCTGCAGGAGAACGTGTCATTTGTGGTGTAGTTCTCCCACTGCCTGAGTGAGTTCAGCACCTCACGGTGCTTTGAGATCTAAAAGATCTGAAGTCCCACCTAAGGACTTTAAAACACCCCTGTAGGGACTCTTAGGAATGCTTGCTCTCTGCTGCACCCACACACGTGGCACAGTGGATTTACTGTAGGGTGTAGCTCATTCTGTGGAGGTCATCATCCTCTCAGGCTGTTTTCTCTTAGCTGAGCACGGATTATTTGAGTTCCACGAGTGTGACCTCACAGGCTTTGTGCGGTTTTCAGCCCAAAGCAGGTCTGTAACAGGTCTGGTCCTTCAGGGATACTTTGGCCAGGGCCACGTGGCAGGATGATGACAGAGGTCCGAGCCCTGGAGTCCCCCCTTTCCCCTCTAGGTCATGCTTTTTCCTGCCAGTTTTGAGGCTGTTGTTGTGTAGTGGCTGTTGATCTTTTCTGGAAGTACATTGACAATAATGAAAGTGCTTAGAGAATCCTTAGCGTTTCTGAGGTGGTGTCACAGACAGATTTTGTTTTGAGTACTTCCTTCCTGCTCGTTTTGATCTACGGTGCATGTAGGGCATTGAATTTTTTTAGCAGAAATGCTATCTTTCTTTTCTGTGCTTTTCTTACAGGCACGCCCAGCTTCCTGTTAAACATTTTGGGTAGGACAGTACCAGAGATACCAATTGTTTGATTTTTGCATCTCACTCTGGAACTGTACTGAAGTATAAGGGAAGGATATTTAAATGTCATGAGTGCAATCCAGATCCTGTAAATGCAGAGCAGCTCAGATATTGATTTCACTCGGGATGGGCTTTAGCCAAAAATATGCATTTTATTTAGATTCTGTTTTCCATCAGATATCTGTATGATGTTGCTAAATTCATGGAAAGATGCCAATGGGTTTTGAGTCTATTGATACTCTTACAGCAAAAATGCACCCTGGGACTTGGGTTGTCACTTAGTTTGAGGTCAGCAGCTTCTTCCAAGAGTTTGCCTAATTAATGGAGGTGACCTGATTGCCGTTGGGCTGGAGGGTGTTGTAGAGGTTCATAGTTCACACAGACTCCGTGGGTTACAAGCAGGACAAGGCAGAAAAGTTGCAGGGTGCATCTCTTGGCATTGTTTCAGCGAGGAGGGAACCCTGGTTTTGATGTGTAATTAAAGCTTTACAGCTGAGAACATCTCAGTGATTATATGTCCTCATTTTCCAGAAAAAAAGCCTTTAATTGCTGTTGATTTATAAAACAACCCCACACGCTCCCAGTACTTTTCCCCAGCACAGTTTGTTGGGTTTGGGCTCCTCGTGCCTGGTGCACCCAAATTGGTATTTCCCAGTCAATGACTTGCTGTGCTCTCGTGTGCAAAAGCTGATTTTCCAGGATGCAGAATATAAAATAGGCTGTGTACTGACTGGGAGGTTCCAGGGTATGATACGTGGCTGCACAATCCTTGGGAGCCAAGTAAAATACTTCTTTTCTATATATAGTCACCTGAAATCCAGCAGCAAAGACACTTCTGAATCTTGCACTCAAAACTCAGCTTTTAAGAAGCACTTTTTGCTCCTTACTATTCCAGTTCTTTTTTTTTTTTAGTTCATTTCCACATAGTTGTGCAGAAGTGCCAAATGCTTTCATGGTGAATTCAAAAGAAATCTAAAAAGATTAGGAAATTTTAAAAAAAGGCAGAAAATTTTAAATACTGCCTTTTCCTGAGGGAGAAAATTCACCTTATTTGTGTTTCAAGCAAAGACAGTAACTTTTATAATTTCTTTGCCCAGATCTTTCCGGTTCTGTACAATTAAGGCAAAGTCTAATTTGCTCAGCCACTGTGGTTGGACCTCTCAATTAAAAGGGACTGACTTTGGATCTGCCATAAATGTGTTGGTTCTTATTTGGGCACTGAGGTGAGGATAGAAGTGAATTTAGCAAAAGGCAGTGATGAGTCTTTGACCTGACTCACAAGTGGCAGGGACCGCCTGTGCCTCTGGAGTCTCAGATCAAATTATCAGCATTTCACGTTTTGTCACCAATTTAGAAGTGTAAGTTTTTTGAATATTCATTTTTAGATAATACCAGTCAAGAAAAGAGGTGAAAAAAATTAAAATGTAGTGCTGGATCTGAGCAAACAGAAAGGTCAGTGGTTAAGTTCTGCCTTATGTGTTATGTATGCTGAAATGTCCTTTTATTACATTAACCCACAAAATGAAAGAGTAGCTGAAAGCTGTAACACTTGGCCATGCAACATAGGTCAAAGGTTACCTTTTTTCTCAAAAATGGTTTTGCAAATCTTTTTCAGAGCTGATAGATACACACCTTAGCTGGATACAAAACATTATATGAGAAAGAATGACTGTGATCTTTGATCCAAGCAATCAAAAAGAAAGGTAATTGGTATTTTTCTGCCTTTTCTCCAGCTGTGTGTTTCTCTTAACCTTTATTTATTTATTTTTTCAATTAAAAAGTCATGCCCCTTTTTATTTGGCTTAGAGGGTTTAAAATATCTAATTTTATTTAACTTAATATTTTTTGTCGCTGTCGTTGTTCTTTTTCTTCCCCACTTGTGTAGCACAGAGCTGTCCTGAGGCAGCTGGGGCCTGCTGGGCAGGGAAGGAGAGGTGGGGCTGTGCATGCTGGGCTGAAGCATCTGAAGGATCCCGTCCTTCCCCGGCAGGGCAGGACCAGGTTCGAGGGCACGTTGCCAACCCAGGGTCAGCTTTCCTCCATCGGTTCCTGCCCAGGGGTTTGCTTTGCATGGCAGAATTCCTCGTGGGCGTGGCAGGACGTGGAATATTGCAGGGAGAAGCCACTGGGGCCGAGCTTTTTCTTCTCTGAGGAGCCCCTGACTGCTGTAGGATCCCCAGAGGGTCAGTGCCACGGGCGTGGGGCTGTGGCAACCCCACAGCATCCCCGTTATCCAGGGGGAATCCGTGGGATGGCACAGGTGGAGCTGTCCCCAGAGGGTCAGTGCCACGGGCGTGGGGCTGTGGCATCCCCACGGCATCCCCGCTATCCCAGAGCAGAGGGGTGTGAGGGTGGCACCTCACAGGGTGACACTGGCACCTCAGAGGGGCTCATTTTGTCCCTGGACTGCTTGGGACACAACCCAGAGTCACCCCACGGGAACACACCCCACATTTCCAGCTGAGAGGATGTGAGGGAGCCTTGACTGTCTGTGGGGCCTGGAGCCCGGGGCTGACCCTGGAGCCCAGAGCTGACCCTGGAGCCCAAGAGTGACCCTGGAGCCCGGGGCTGACCCTGGAGCCCGGGGCTGACCCTGGAGCCCAGAGCTGACCCTGGAGCCCAAGAGTGACCCTGGAGCCCGGGGCTGACCCTGGAGCCCGGGACTGACCCTGGAGCCCAGGAGTGACCCTGGAGCCCAGAGCTGACCCTGGAGGCCAGGAGTGACCCTGGAGCCCAGGGGTGACCCTGGAGCCCGGGGCTGACCCTGGAGCCCAGGAGTGACCCTGGAGCCCAGAGCTGACCCTGGAGCCAGGGGCTGACCCTGGAGCCCATCAGGGGACACAGACTCCCCCCATAATTCCAGCAGCCTCTGGGTCACCTCCCTGTGGATCTCCAGGGCCTTGTCCCACTCCGACAACAGCAGGATGTGACAGAGGACACGCTGAAGGGGTTCAGGCCCAGCCAGGCATTTCCTTGGCCTGGATGGCTGATGGCAGCTGTAATTTCAATATCTTCTTTTGTGATTTAATCTTTCATTATCTTTGCGTATATGCTTATGGCCTGATTTAATCAGTTCTCTCTCATTAAATGGATCAATAGCAGAGTGCTCCAGAGCAACCAGTGCCAGGCATCTTAAATAACAATGTTTTATTTATTAATCACATAATCTCCATTTCCTCTCAGCTAGAAATGAGCAAATAATGAGAACCGATACTTGAGATACATTTTAACCACACTACCAAAAAAAGATAGCTGGGAGTTCAGAAGAGCAAGTTCAGCACATGCTCTGGGCTTCCTCTGGGGTTTAGACAGGGCTCACTTTGCTGATTTTGTTCAACCTTCTGTTGAAACCCAGGTCTCTTGGACTACACCTGGATCTGGGTCCACATTCTCCCAAATCTGGAGGAGATCCCCAAAGATGTGTGATTTCACTGGGCTTGGTCTGGAGGCGACTCCAGCCTGGGAGAGAGATCCTTGCCTTGGGGTCCATTCCTGTTAATTTACATATTCATTGGGTTTGGGGACTCTGGTTGTAGATTTTAGTGCTGAGACAAGCACTGACACTCATTAGTGATGCCCAGCCTAACCTGCACCTAGCACTCCCCTCACCGCTTGGATTTGGGTGAAATTCGGGGTGGCTATGGGACATTCAGGCCAGCTGATGACGGGGAGCTCTTGTCATTCAGGTGCTTACAAAAAGCCCGGTTTTCCACGTGGAGGAGCTGGCAGGGAGCGGTCTGGGCGTGCCTGTCCGTGGGGTTAGTGCTGCAGACTGTTCCCCTGCAGCTTTTTGGCCCATTCAGGCTGCAGCCCCCCGTAACCTCAGCCCACAGAACCCACTGCTGACCTCACAGGAGGGAAAGTGAAGTTTGCAGGCTGAGTCAGCACTTCACCACAGCATCCATCCTGCCCAGAGCCGGTCCGAGCAGGCAACAACCAAATCTGGACCCCTCGAAGCCTCTTCAGTGAACTCCAATTAATTATCTGCTCATGTTTCACTCAACAGTTAACCCTTCCTAGATGCAGATGGCTGCTGGCTCCGATATTTCCATGATTGTATTAGATAAAAGGAAGCTCATCTCTGGTATTTTTGGTACGCTGGCAGCCCGAACAAATGTGTCGATAAATAAATCACCTGCAGCCTCAGCCCACTTGTTTCTGGAAAGGAAATGACCCTCTAAGAGTGGGTGCCCACTTCTTTTACCTCACTGCTATTTTTAGCTGAGGCTGTGAAAAATTTCCATTGAAGACCTGCTCCTGTCATTTCCTGGGTAGAGCAAACAGGAAGCTGTGAGCGAGGGAGGAGGTTCTGGCCTGAGTGGACCAACCTCCCCTCCCTCTGGCTGCTCCTTGCACTGCAGAGCAGCACTCACCAAACTCCCCCATGGGCTGCGTTTGCCACAACTCACCCCAAAGCCAGCAGGTGACGGTGGCAGGTAGGATGCTGGGCAGCAGGAGAGGGCAGGAGCTCTGCTTTTCTTGCCCAAATCCTCTCCAGGAGGCGCCAGTCTGGTTGAAATCAGGCATTTCCCGGCTGCAATTAGAAAGAGCTAAGCCATGGGCTGTTGGTGGTGGGATTTTTGAGCATGGAGTTCCTGGAGTACAGCCCCCCACATCCAGCGAGCTTTGAAAAAACACTGATTTTACCTTCTCAGAGACAAATCCCAGCATGCAGAGAGGAGGGAGATTTCAAACCATGAATCACAACTATTAAAAACTAATTCATGTGTTCCCCTTCCCAGAGACTGGGCACCAGCTTTTTTTAGATAGGGAGAAGTGGTGAGATACTATGTTAATTAATACTATGTTAATTAATGTTTTTCATAAACATTATTAGAAATGGGATAGAATATAAAGGAGTCTTACAGCTGCAAATGTGAGGGTTAATCAGTCTTGGGTGAGGCTCTGCTTTGGTTTGACTTAGTCCCTGTTTCAGCCCTTAAATATCAACAGGGAGAAATCATTTAGATCTGGGATCTGAAGCCTAGAAAATTTGGGTTTCTGGTTTTAAGGCAAATTTGTCAAAGTAACTGAACAGTTTCCACACCGTGATGAATACAGCACCAAGGAGCTGCAGGGGAAATGGAGCCCCAAAAAAGGCAGGTCTGGAGTTCTGCATCGAAATGCTCACGGGTTTAGGTCTCTCCTAATTAAAGTGCAGGGATGTCTGCACTTAAATTCTAGGAAGCACTTAAATTCTAGACAGAGAATTGTTGTTCCAGGAGGTGCCAAAGGGTGCTTTAGGCAAGTGAGTGTGAAAAGTTGACAGGAACACTGGCTGTTGTAAATAAAGTGATGTTGTTCTGACTTCTAAACAGAGAGCAGAGTTCTTCAGTGTCTTCTCTTGAGCGTTATTAACGAGCCTGTCCCAGCCTCTCACAGTACCCTGGTGGTGCATGCAGGTTGTTTGTGCTACAGTCTACAAATAAATGATAATAAAAATGTAAAGCAGGTAGAGTCTAGAGTGGGATTAAAAAATACCAAACATAAACCTCCCAAATGCAAACTTTTTCACCTGAATTGCAGTCTCTGTGTTTTCACCACTGTCCACTCTATTTCCTCCAAACCTGGCCTTTTTCTCTTTAAAACATTTTTCTTTCAGCCTAGTGAAAATGTTCAAATGCTTGGAGATGTTTCTTTCTTGTGTCCCCGGGGTAAGGGCAGTGTCTGTGCCAGAGGGAGGGATGGGGCAGGTCCTGGGCTGCAGCCTCTCTGTGTTTCATGGCACCTGAAGCACACTGGACACAGTGAAACCCCTCTGTCCACTCCTTCCCCCTTGCCTTCCAAAAATGTCTAGTCTGGGCAAACAGGACCATTTAGATTTTAATAGAATTATGCTGTGAATGCAGAGGGGATGTTTTCAGCTTGACTGCCCAAGGATTGCTTTTACTTTTTACTTGGCGTGATGTTGGAAGTGCTTTAATGTTTCCTCCTCCTTCTTTTATTTCCCAGTTAACGAAATTATCAGGAAGGAATTTTCTGGACTCCCTGCCAGAAGTCAGACATAGAAGAAGAGATTTGTGAGACAACTTTTACCGAATCCTTCCAGAAGTGACCTCTTAGATCCTTCCGGTGCCCCTGCAACCTCCAGCTTCCTCTGCAGTTCATCTCCAGGCAGCGACTCAGTGCAAGGAACAATGAATTGGCACCAAGTGACAGCCTTGACTGAGCAACTCGCCACCTCTGTGTGTAAACACCACGAAGGACACCCTTCCTTTCATCCAGGGATCACATTGTTCTCCTGGAACAGAGCGTCTGTCTGAGGAAACACTTCAAGCCTGCTGCAAAGCATCTGCCCGTGCATCCATCCATCGACGGGGACCTGTCCCCCTGAGCAGGGCTCAGAGCCTGGGGGTGGACGCTGGGGGGTGGGGAAAGGGGGACAAAGAGTAATATATTCCATGGAAGAATTACACCGGCCTGCAGGTCACTAACAATGATTTGCCCTCCAGGTTTCAAAGCCCTCCTGAGAAATGTTATTATCGTAGGAAACTGAGGCAGCCCAAGCTCGCTCAGCCTTCATCCAGTCTGGGATCAAAAACCAGTTTTTTCTGACTCTGAGCACTGTGATTGGTCTTTCAAACAGGAGATGTCAGCTAAATCCGGGAATTTTCTTCATTTTTCTTGTCAGACTGGATAGGAATTTGAAGGAGAGGGATTCTCATAAACAACCAGTGAAAAGAGCAATTCAGCAGTCGCAACGCCTGTCCCAAGGTAAAAGAAACCCAGGTAAAACAGAGATTAATATATAGGAGTCACAGTAAATCCAAAGATTTTATGATTGATCCCTATTAGTATTTAGGCAGTGTATGAACACATCTTAGATATTTTCTCTCTTACAAATTGTTGCTGTTTCTTTTCATGTAGAACCTGCTCTTGGCTCATAACTTGTCTCATTTAGCAGCTGGAACATTTACTCACCCGAGCTGCAGTGGAAAATAATTGCATCTTACAGAAGCCATACATTCCAGAGAAAATATACACTTATTTATATTCACCTGGCCTCTTTAGCTTTGCAGAGCTACCAGCAGTTCCTGGAAAGGTTAAATTTCCATGTGAGTTAGTATTTTGTTACATTTTGCTTCCTGTGTTAGAATATCCTGTCCTGAGTCCTGCTTAGCACATTCCAGGTAATCACTGCCACCTGCAGTTGTACAGCCACGAGTCAGAACATTTAGGAGAGTCAGGG
Source organism: Cnemophilus loriae (assembly GCA_013397755.1). NCBI lineage: Eukaryota > Metazoa > Chordata > Aves > Passeriformes > Corvidae > Cnemophilus > Cnemophilus loriae. The sequence goes on from VZTF01005104.1 coordinate 182,552, forward strand.
CCTCCCCAGTGGGATAAAAAGGCTTCCTGAGTGGGTGATCAGTGTACAGTAAAAGATAACCATAATATTTTAGGAATTACGTAGTAATCTTTCCTGGTTTTATAAACGTGGAATGCTGATATTTTCAGGAATGCGGAGCCTGAGCTCTGCCCTGGAATGCACAGTGACTCTAGTGCAGTTTTCAGCTGTGTCACAGTAAACTTTGCAGAATACCAGCATGTCCACTGCTCACAGCAGGAATTAGGGGGTGGGAATACAGCAGAGCAGCCTCAAGGTTGGTTCCCCAGTGTCTCAAGAAAGATTTTGCACAATCCCTGCGGAGCGTGTGCTCGGTCCAACAAAAATCTCTTCAGGACTATCAGGAAGAACACATTTTCTGCCACTAAAAACTGGTGCTTAAACTCTGCAGGGTCTTGGGGTTTAGAGTGGGAGACAGAAGCATCAGGTTCTTCAGAACACCTGACCTGGGGCTCAGCTACAATTTGGCTCTTGAACAGAAATCTGGATTTGACAGGAGCAGCTCTGAACTCCAGATTCAGCCCAGCTCAGATCCAGAACCAGAGCAGAGCCCTGCACATCCCACCCTGGCATTAAAGGCACACCCTGGCTTCTCCTTCTACTTTGAGAGATTCCGATCTTCCGTCCCAAAGTGAGTTCCCTGTGTCCCAAGCCCCAGGACCCCTGGGGTGCCTCCTTCTGGTGCTCCTTGTGAGCTCTGCCCTGCAGGTGCCATGGCCAGGCCTCAGCCTGGACCTGCAGAGGTGAAAATGGCCTTTTTTAAATTGCTGAAACTTTTACAGAAACAGAACAGAGGCCCAGCCTTGCTGACCAGGGGAATTCCTGTTAGACAGCACTCGGCAGGACTCTGACTGGCTCACACGCCTCAAAAAGCTATTTTGGATTGTTATAAACTGTCAGTGGGCCAGAGTCTGACACATACTGAGGGTTTTTCATGCAGTCTGACGAATTAGACAATTCTGACATATTCTAAAGGCCAAAAGTTGCCTGTCAGAAGTTCTTTGCTGCAGCTGAGTAGAAGAACAGACCAAATGCATCTCCCAGTTTCACACATGGATGTATCAAACGTTTTCCATGATCCAACCTGTAAAGTATAGGAGAAATTTAAAAAACAACCCAAAAACTCATCCACGGGGAAAAAAAAAAAAACCTCCTCAAATTACTGGCCAGTACCTTCTCTCTTGCTGGAATTTAAATAGAAGCTTTAAAAAGCCCAGGAAGGTCTTTTCAGATCTGTGATGTGCTGCTGCTGCTCTGGTGATTGTCTGCAGCAACTACTCATCAGTTTAGGGGTATAATTTTTTGCATAATTATTTTTAGATAATCTCAGTTTAGAAAAGAGAGGGGGGAAAGTAAAACCTAGTGCTGGATCTGAGCAGAGAAAAAGGTCAGTGTTTCAGTTCTGCCTTATGGATTGTAGATGCTGAAATGTCCTTTGAATAAATTAACCCCCAAAAGGAAGGAGTAGCTGAAACCTTGGCTTTGGACTTGGAGCAAAGGCTGTTCAGGGGCCAGAGAGACCCAGGCAGGCAGAGCCCTGCGGGGCTGCACCCAGGAGACTTCTGCAACCAAAATACACAAGATTTCCACTGTGCTTATGTGTTCTTCAGGCACTTTGCTATACAGGGGGAGAGAGGGTTGTGTTTTGATTTGTTGCTTGTTTTTTTTCCTTTTTTCTCTTTTTTTTGGGGGGGAGGGGCTGATTTTTTTTCTGTTTGGGTTTTTTGGAGGATTTGGGGGTTTTTTTTGAGGGGCAGGAGTTTTTTTACGTGCTACAGGTGCTCTAGTCACGCTTGCAATGACCATATTCCTTCCTCATCTTTAATGCATAGGTATTAATCTGTGTACATTTACATTGTACAAAGTAATTTATATAATACACCCACGCAGAGAGGGACTATTCACAAGGGCTGGTAGTGACAGGATGAGGGGGGGAAATGACTTCAAACTGGCAGAGAGTAGCTTTAAATCAGAAATTAGGATAAAAATCATCCCTGAGAGGGTGGGGAGGCCCTGGGATGGAATTCCCAGAGCAGCTGTGGCTGCCCCTGGATCCCTGGCAGTGCCCAAGGCCAGGCTGGACGGGGCTGGGAGCAGCCTGGGACAGGGGAGGTGTCCCTGCCCTGGCAGGGGTGGCACTGGGTGCTGTTGAAGGTCCCTGCCAGCCCAGGCCATGCCCTGCTCTCTGTGGGTGTATTATTTTATCCATGGTTAGAAATGAACACCCCGTTCAGAGCTGGGTCCCTCCTGTGCTGGCTCCGAGCACTTGAGCAGCTCAGGGTGGAGGCTTCACCCCATGTATTCTGTATTTTAGGGGTTCAGGCACAGCTGCACGAGCTCAGGCTGTGCTGCCCCATCTGCTTTTCCATGCAACAGTAGTTAAATAATTCAGCTTCAACCAACTTTATATTTATTTCCGGAGAAAAGGAGCATCCTCAGACATAGTGTTGTGCATTGTTGTCTCTTTAAAAAGGAAACTGATATGTTAAAATTATATAGCTAGGCTGAAGAATTTCAATATATACAGTACTAAATTATTTCCTGTTCTTGCTGAGCAGTGTTTTTCCAGTATTAATATTTCTGTTACTTAATACAACTTGCTCTCTGTAGAAGCACGAGCTTAACCTTGCAAGAGTTAATAGCATTTTGTGAGCAATTTGTTCTCACTTTATCTGGAAGATAGCCATATTTGCACATGAGGAAACTCTGTCTTTCCTCAGTTATCTGAATGTTTCACCACAGTGCCTTCCTGCCATTGTACCAAAGGCCTACAAATACCTTGTCTGCAGGGTGAACAACTCTAATGCATTTTCCATCAAAGCTGCGCCATGTGAAGTTCATGGGGCTCGTTGGAACTCAAAAGTTCATCTCTTTTTATTTGTCTTGTGTGTGTGTGTGAATTTTCTTTTAACTTCCATTTTTCCATCCGAGCTTTGGCTGCGAATACAGGATGAGCTTCTATAAACTTCTGCATCAAATATACATAGAATAAAAATCATCATTCATGATATGTAAACGGTCTGAGAGTGGAATGGGAGTGGGCAGATATCAGGAAGATTTTTTTTTGTCAGTTATGAGTGTTGGAAGTCGAGTTTGCCAGGAGAGGAATTGCTTGTGAAGATACTTGCAATGAAATATGAAGTCCTGGTTTTGTTTTTCTCCATGAGAATGAGCAAAATGTAAGATCTGAGCAACAGCAATGGAGTGAAAGTGTCTCATGTATGTTGTTTTTATTGGTAGAAAGAATGTAGAAGAGTCATGGGTTTTGCACTTGCTTTATTTGTATCCATGTAAATACGTATCCCTCCATTCTCCCCGTAGGAATACAGCATTTCCTGAATGTAGAGGATTTCCAAAACCAGCACTATGTTATTCTCTCTTGTATAAAAAGCTGCTGCTTCATAACATATGTAAACCAGTTCTCAAAGTAGCTAGCATGTTTTTTAAAGTGTATTTTGTAATCCGTATCTTTACAAAAAAACTGACTGTGCTTTTTGTCTGACCAAATATGCAACAACTTTTGGATTAAGGTTTGTATTTATAAAGGATCAATTTGCATTTTCTGAATGCCTTACTTTTCTATGCAATTGTTGTTGAATTGTTGTTGTCCTAAAAAAAAGATGTATTTGATAGATTTCCCAAAGACTTCAAAGACAGCTTTAAATGCTTGAGAAATATGTTTCTAAATATTTCAGTCTGACTTTTCCCCTGCATTTCTTTCCAAATTGCTACTTAATAGGGAACAATGATCTGCCAGATGGGACTCGAGAAAATGACTGTCTTAATTTCAAATCTTAAACTGATTCAGATCTTCATAATTTTTGCACCACTTAAATTCATCTGATGTTCCAGTTTAGCTGCAGTTCCGAGTGTTTGTTATTTATGTTCCATATTCCTGTGCAATAGGAAGAGGTGCCACTGCTGGGTCTCGATGGGGTGAATTGTAAAATTCTCCAGAAATCAACTCTTTTCCTCATCATTTACATTGCAGTGGTTCCTTACCTGTGAGGCAGCACTCTGCCATCCCACGTGGAAGCTTGTAATTCTCTATTCATCTCAGTTCAGAATGAATAATCCACCTTTTGGAACGTTGGACATAAGATTGGCATCTGTACCTCTAATATCTGCTTGTGATAACTGCAGGGGTCACAGCTGACACCACCTTCTCTAACTACCAGCCACTATCAAACCCACTCTGTCTGTTTCAGGTTTGTTTAGCCATTTTCATTGTTTCAGGGGTACAAAAATATAAACTAGTACCTGCACATTGCAATAAACTTCACCTGAAGGTGCTGATGCTGTAAAAGATGATCTCGACTGCAGAGTGGTTACCTGGGGAAGAGGTGGGGGTTGAGTTTCCTTCTATAACTCATAAAATAGCAACATTGGGTGGAAAGCTCCGGAAGGACCGAGTCCCAGAAATGAGTGATGTTTTTAACACCCAGGACTCCCCAGCTGGGCTCTGGGAACCAGCAGCTGTTGCAGGATGGGCCCTGCTCTGAGCAGGGACTGCTCCGTGTGGGGTGGCACCTGGGCACGGAGAGCCTGACCAGTGCTGGCCTGCCTGGCACTCACACCTTGGTCTGAGTGTGTAATTACGAAGTGATTCCCCCCACAGCCCAGCCCTCCCTGCCCTGGCTCTTCAGGTAAAGCCATATTTTAACAGACACACGAGTGAGCACTTGTCACTCACATCATCCTGACAGGTGTCTTTGGAATCAAGTTGCTTGTTCAAAAACCAAACTCTCGCAGTTGAAAAGGGGTTTATATCATTCACATTCCTACAACAGCGTTGTTAACCTCCAATGTAATGATTTTTTGCTATCTGTAAAGTATTTTTATATATTGCCTGTACTATGGTAGATTAGCAATAAATGAAAGGGCATCATCTGCTGCAAGAGTGTTTGGTCTGTTCTTAAATACCTTTCCTGCCTTTGATAAATGAATATCAAGGAGCTGAGTCACCCACTTGTCTTCTCGTCCTTGTCACCCTCCCAAGTACTCAGGAATGGGATGTGCAAAAGGATTGCAGAGTACAGAGCACTTCATCATTAACGAGCTGCTCAGCTCCCCTTCGGGTCAGGATCCCACCCAGCTCCTGTGGATGAGACTGAGTCACACTGAGGCTTCTTCACTTTCTCTTGGTGTCTGTTTTCCCTCTTTTAATTTTCCATTCCCACCATCCCAATAAAAACCCCAAACAATCCACAAGAACAGGTCCTGCAGAGCCTTGACCTTACTAAAGCAGGAATTCCCATCTATGTAAACGTCCTTCTGCATCAGTAGATGCTTTTTTAGAGACTGGGGCTGGACTCCATTTCATTTCTTTTCATCTAAATCTTAATTCTGCATTTCTCTGCTGGAGACACTAAAAGAGACATTTTCATACTGCTGTGCTGGAGGGATGCCCAGAGCCCATTCTGGCCCAGTGAGAGTCGAGTTTATACAGCGTTCAATTAAAGACATTTACCTTAACAAAATCAATATTATCCTTTGCATTTAAAACCAGAGAATTCAAACCATATTCCACGCATTTGTTGGCCATGGAGCGAGTGCTTTGCTTTGCTTATTCACAAAAGCCTCAGAGCAGGGGCCATGTGGAAGTTCTTAACTCCCAAACCCTGTACAAAGGCTGGGAGCCTCATGAACCAGACAGGCCTCGCCAACAAAGAAGCTGTTACTGGCTGGGAGAGAACATTTTATGATGAGCAAATATATGGCACACAGGATTTCAGCTCTGTTCAGCAACAGGAAAATTTAAATAACTTAACCTGGAAATTCCACAGCTACAGTCTGAGAACTCGAGCACCTGACCCGATCCTCTGGCTTTAATTTATGTCTTGGGCCGAATTAAAGGACTACAACAGTACCCCAGATTTTTCGCCTTAACGGGAAATTTCCTGGATTTTGTAGACTTAACTTGCTCTTTTGTAACCCTTCAACATAGCTGACTTTTTTCCCAGTTTTCAAGGTAGCAGCAAGGAAGAAAAACCCATGTTTCTAATGAACATCTGGGTCTCGTATGAGCACTCGCGTGCTCCGCTGTGTAAATACACGATTTACAGCTTCTTTTTCTTTTTTGAAATACAAATGTAATTTAGTCAATTTAAGAAGCTGCCTTTCAGCTTCAGAGCAGATTCTTTTCTCAATACATCATCACTGGCTTGCTCAGGTGGCCACGCTCAACTGGGCTGCTCCAAGGGAGCTTCACGGGGAAGAGGAGCTCCCACCCAACACCCCCCTCATCTTCCCTGTCCCTTACCTGGACTGGCTGCTCCTCTGAACTCAGCATCTCAGTGAATTCATGGTGTAGAGGGGCTTGAATTAACTTTATCTGGGGAAGGCAAAGCCACGGCAGAGGATTTGAGCTCCTACTGACCCAAAGGGCAAAACTGCACAGCAAAATTGCTGAGGTTGTGAGGGATCTCTTACCCTAAAAACCTGGGAAAGGGAGGTGGGAGAGGCTGGCAGGAGCTGCCCTGCACACGAGTGGCCACAGGCAGGCACCAGAGGTGACACAGCACACAGGCACCTCTTCATTCCACAGACCAAATCCCAGCCAAGTCCAGGAGAGCACGGGGGCAGCCACTAAAACAAAACCATTATCTGTTGCTCAGACACACACACAAACAGTAAAAGGATGTATTTTTCTGAGCTTTGCAGTCTATCAGCCCTCTAACTACCTGTGAGAGCTCGGCTCTGCCCAGGGGTTTTGGATGCAACGGATTTCAGGCCAGGGATGGGGTGTGGGGAGCAGCCAACCTTCACCGTGCCAGCCTTGTTTTCTTCAGGAGCCCTTCCTCTGCCAGCTGCAGCATTTCTGCACAACTCTGGGGTTGAATGCCATTAAAGGAGTTATTTCTAAATGTTATTAACTGCTCTTAGGGCCGGGCTGTGCCTTGGGCACCTGAGAGTAAGAACCCAGCAGTAAGAAACTGCAGTTTAAGTCCTCACAGCCCTGGGCCGGACCTGCAGGTTTAGGCTGGCCTGAGTGTATTTTTCATGGACCCTTTACACATTATTGAAAGCCAAGCAGTGCCATGAAAGCCTCCTTAGCTGCCTGATTGACCACTGACATCAAAGCCCAACTGGTGTTCAATTTCCAAGCTTTTCCGTGATGGGCTTCACTAACGGAAAAGCAGGGGGAAAAGCTGAGACCTTTCCCTTTTCATTCTCCAGAGACCACCTCAGTCAGGAGCACCTTTCTTTCCTCACCTGCGCATCGCAGCCGTGCCTGGCTCTGCCCCTGCCCAGTCCTGCCCACACCACCCCTAACGGAGCCCCTGGCACACCCAGGTGCCACACAAAGCTCTCTCCCTGGCCCGGGACCCTCACTGTGCTCTGCTCACCTGCAGGGCTGTCTGAAGCCTGGTTCGTGCACTGTCCCACTTCCTCTGTTTCATCTGTGTGCAATTTGAAATATCCCTCTCTAGATCCCCGAGTCCCCGAGCTGTACAAACCCAGCCGGCAGGGAACAACCCTCGCTCGAGGTGCTGCACATCAGCAGACACAGAATCACCCGCTGAGAGACTCAGGCCGGGGTTTTCCCAAACCTTTTTTTTTAATTTAGCTGCTAAAGGACAAAAGGGGGGAATAGGGAGAGGAGTTCATCCCACAAAGTATATTTCTTGGTTGCTGAGAGACTTCAAATCTCCCTAATGAATAAACACAGCACACTTAATTTTGTTTATGAAAACAGACTTATTGTGATGGCAAAAAGCATGAGTCAGTGCCCTGGGTGAGGGGAGAGCAGCAGCTGGAGACACTCACCGAGGAGCAACGCCTCGGAAACCAGAGCAGCTCTCCTCTCCACCAGTGCCAAGAGATGCAATTTCCCCTCTAACACAAACCACCAGGACACAGGGAGTGGGAGAAGGCTTCCTCATGACCTGGCAGTTGGCTGCTGAGCAAATATTGCCATGGAAAGCTGCAGACCTGTGAAGGAGCAGCGGACACTGCACACCCCGAGCCCAGCTCAGCACAGCCCCAGGATGCTCCTGCTGGAGCTGGCCCGAGCCTGGCCTGGATTTGGGCTCCTGGGTAACAGCCAGAGCTGCTGCTGGTCCCTCACTGAAACGCAGCAGAGCCACAAGGGAAGGTGCAGATCTGAGCCCCTCGAGGAGGAGGAATTTGCTGGCTCCACGAATCACATTCCCCAATCATCCCTGCATCCCCTCTGATGTGTTTGGAATTTATTTCGCTTGGCCAAAATGAGCCAAGAGGGATCTGAAACTGTTCCTATGGCTTCCTGGCCTGGTGAAGGTCCTGAGGCTTCACGTGAGCAGGTGCAGCAGGAGCATTATTTCCTTGAACTGATTTTACTGCCCAAGAAATGTCTCACCGTTGGATTCACTTCCCACGTCCCATCTTCCAAAGGGGACTCCAGTGTCCCAAACACCTGAGGAGCCCTGAGCTGTCACTGTGACATGTCACCTGCCACCAGCACCCTGCAGAGCCAGGCTGGCAGATCTTCCTCTGCTCCTCAGCACATCTTCACAAATAACCCCAGCCCTTCCTCACACCACGGGCCTGCTGTCCCCCTTCCTCGGTTCCACGGATGCAAATCTGCCCCGTCTGCACGAGGGATGAGGGATCCTGAACAAGAACCCTCTCAGCCAACTCTCCCTGGACAGAGCCCCTTTGTGAGCTGGGGGTAACACACAGGGCTCTGTTCAAACAGAATGGGCCAGACACAAGCTCAACGCCTTTCCCTCCTTCCTTAAAAAAGAATTTTAAAAAGGAACCCATTTTTGGAAGGCCAAGGATGGAGGAAGGAAAGAAATTTCAATTAAAAACCTTAAATTTCAATTAAGAACCTTAAAAAGCTAAAATTGCTCATCTTACATTGGTAATGCCACCACACGCACCTCAGGAGACAGGCCAAGCTACCCCAGCTCCCTAAAAATGTCCCACAAAGAGGCTGAAACAAGTAGAGATGTAAAATTCTGTGTGTTCCGCTTTCCACGCAAGGCAGAGAAGAGCCTGTCCCTGCAGTTACAGTCTTGGATGGCAAAAAGACAATGAAGCAGAAGGGAACGATGGATTCCAGCTTGGGCTGTCCATTATTAAGGGGCCTTTCAAGCTTTTGCCATACAGCAGAAAGAAGCGTGGGCTCCTGGAGGCTTTGCTCTACAAGCACACAGTTCTCTAACAGGCCAAACTATTGCCTGTCACACCTGCTGGCAGAGCAAGCCTGGGGCTCCTGGATTTTCATCACTAAAGCCTGCACCCTGAGCCAAGAAAATCACCAGCTGTAGAAAATATAAATCACCAGCTATAGAATAATAATTATTTTTAAAAAAAGAAAAAAAAAAAAGAAAAAGGAGTGTAACTTCTGCGGACTGAAAGGACACATTTCTCCAGGGTAAAATGGTGTCTGGGATCCCAGGAAGTGCCCAGGGCTGTGTGGGTGCAGGGTGTGTAATACACAACCAGGGCGACCAAGGGGGATTTTCACACTGATTTTGCACTAACTCACATGAAAATACAGGTACAAAGCACTGAGGTGTGACTGTGAATGGCTCACAGTACCACTGCTGTGCTCTCTGGGTTGGTTTTACCTTTTCTGTTATTTCTTTGTCAGTGTGATTGATGTGCTCCTTGCCTCACCCCGCCACTGCTCCCCACACTCAGGGGAAACTCTTGTTCCAGGGGTTACTGGCTCAGCAATTTGCAGCAGTAACTGTATGCTCCACTTAAAGAATTATTTCCAAATTGTGCTAAGTATCAAATGAAGCCTTGGATAAATAAAGGCCAGCAAGCAGTACCAGAAGTCCTTGTGTAGCCTGTGTTAGTTACAGGCCAGTGCTTCTGTTACTGCAATTCACAGAGAAATTGCCACAAAAGAGCGAAAACTCTGTGATCCAAGACCTTCTGTTCTTTTTCTTTTTGGTACCAGACTTGTCCCCTAAAGCTTGAGATGGCTGAATCACAGATGGATCCTTTTCCAGCTCCTTTGAAGTTCCTGATTAAACAGTGACTTTTCATGGATCTTCAGTACAAAGCCAATTCCTCATCTGCCACAACAGCACAAATGGAAGAGGATGTGACACCAGCCCCAACAAAGTGCCAGAAGTTTCATATAAAACCTGTGGCAATTCCTCCTCTGGTTCTCACAGAAGTCAAACTTTTCAGGTTCCCTGGCTCCAGAGGATGGAGAAGAGGCAGCACCTCCCCAGCAGCATCCCTGGTACCACGAGGGCCATTGGATTTCCCATTTCGCTGTGCTCTGTGTGCCCCCGGTACAGGAAGGTCTTGGCCCTTCTTAACATACAGATACTACTACAAACAAATAGCAGTGAATAATAATTTCTCCCTAAGATCCATGTGAAACACTCTATATCCAAAAGTACTTATAATTCAAGGGGGGGGGGAAATGTATTAAAAACTAATTCTGTGGTACTGAGGTTGGCTCAAACCAGCCCCTTCAAAACAAACAAAAAAACCTCCCTGAGCACTGCAGATTAGCTGGCTTTTCACCAAGCAGCTCTGATTGAAAATCAAACGCAGATGTGAGGAGAAGAGCAGCAGTTCCAGCTCTCCCAGCAGCAGTTCCAGCTCTCCCAGCAGCCGCCTGTCGCTGGCACGCTCCCGAAAATCTCCCGGCAAACTGGTACGGGCTGGGCCCCCGGAGCCGGCGTGGCAGTTCCGCGGCCAGAGCCTCCCTGCTGGCCCTGCTCACACAAGCGCAGCTCGCTGCAGCTCACAGGGCAGGGATCGAGGCAAACCACTCACAAGGCTCAGTTCCCTTGCGTCTGAGGGCTCTGCGTGCAGCTCAGCCTGAGGAGCCAAGGAATTCACCCCTGCCTTGTCCTTGAGGATGGGGAGAGTCCTCCTGCACAGGGCAGAGGGGCTCCATCACCCCAGAGAGGAACCGGCAACCGCAGAACTGCAACGGGCTGGGCAAGGCAAGAGCACTGAACAGCTTTAAACTCCTTTAAAAGAGAACTGAAGAAGAAAGAGAGAGTGTGATGATAAAAGAGGTTTTGTGCTGTGCTGGCAGAGGAGCAGAATTGATGATGTGATGAGTCAGTTCCCTCTCCAGCATTAGCAACCCTCAACGTCTCTCTTCCAAAAGCAGCCTCTGTTTGAGGTCCCTGGCTCCAACACCATCCTTGGGACAAGGATCTGTCTTCTCTCAAACTTGACTCTTCTTTTGGGGGAAGAGAAAGCCACCACAGCACCACGACAAATGGTTCCAGGGCTGAGGGGCTGCCTGAGAGCTGCCTGGCCCTGGGCAAGAGAGAACATTTTGTGTCAAAGTACATCTCATGTGAATGATGCTATTTACAGCACAAATCTCAGCCTATTCCAGCTTTGCCCTACCCAGAAGTATTAGGAGAATTAAACTTGAAAACTGAAAATCAGATCCACTTCCACATGCAGAATTGAACTTTGCAGGATTCTTTCTCTTTTTTTTTGGGAGTTCTTACCACTGGCTACAATCCCCTGCACTCCCAAACGCTCCCTGCCTGCAGGATGCCTGCAGAGCCTATCACACAAATGACACTTTGTCTCTTGGCAAAAGATGTGCAAAATGAGAGGCGGCTCAGAGACCTGCTCACCAACAGCAGCAAAAATTCCGCTTGAAGTGTCCCACAAAAGCAGGGTGAGGAGGTAACCCTCTGTCTCAATTAATCCTCTCTGGAGAGTGAGAACTTGGAATACCTCTGCAATACTGGGCAGCAGGGTGTGAGCCTGTACTAACAGAGAGCCTCAGAAGCACTGCGTTTATTCATTTTGTCCTTTTCTCTATAACAAAATAATCTGAGAATGGCAATGTCAGTAAAGTAGAGAAGGTGGAAATAAATACCTTGCTAAGAAACCATTCACCAACATGGCCACAGATAAAAGATCAGCTCTGCTTCACAACTCATCTCTGAATCTATAACTATTTAAATACTCAAGCACCTCGAATTTTCTGTGGTCACAATAAATAGCAACAGGCAACTGAATTCACATCCTCAATGTGCAATACTTGGTTAAGGGAAGCTCTCCACCTCACCATCTGCTCTCTCTTCCCCCTTTCTCTTATTCCTGCAGAATCTTGGATTTCTACCTCCTTTTTCTCCCAAGAGAGCACAGAACCCTGAAAAGCACTCCCAACACTGCAGAACCATCTTGAAAGAAATGAGGAAATAGTCCATGAATTTTTGTGGGAGCAGCTTTCATACTCTCTACACTCTTTCACCTGCAGGCTTCGGGCCCTGGAGGCAGGATCTCAGTGCAGTCTAGTCCATGTTGGTCCTTCTTCCAGCGAGGAAACATGCTGGCTTCACTCAATAATAACAATAAATAATAATAAATAAATAAATAATAACAACAACTGGTCTAACATTGCACAATAAGCACAATCCCTGCTGGAAGATGGAACCCCTGCACGCACAGCCCTGCGTTTGTCTCGCAGAGCCGAGCCTGGCTCTGCACAAAGGCTCCCATTTTGCTCCAACCCTTCCCTCAAGACAGAGCTGGAGCTGGACTCCAGCCCAGCAGAGCTCTCACGGGAACCAGCTGCTCATGGGCAGCCTGGGCTGGAAATGGACTCGGACACATGGCCCATTAATGGCTCAGCTCATCCCAAAACCTGGGGAATGTGGCTCTCCCGAGCCTGGTGGCTGCTGACTCTCAAACCTAAGGAAAAACCATGATTTCAGTGGCAAGAACCTCGGCAGAGCCATCCAGCTACCCCAGAGCTGGGTTTGCAGCCTTTCTCCTGTTGCCAGAAAGGGCTTCAGTGCTGAACCCAAAGCCTCCCGGTTCCTTTGTTGTGGAGCTCTGTCTGCACTGGGACTGCCCCAGCCAGGAACCACTTGCCAGCTCCTCCTGCATGGCTGGGGCCCCACCCAGGACACCGGGGTGCCTTTCTGCAGCATCCACCAGTTCTAACCTGTTTTCTTTAGGACTCTGCGTGCCCATCTCGCTCAGCAGCTCCACCATTCATCTCCCACGTGTCAAAGTGTGCACCCAGATGGAAGCACCTGCAGCATTCCCGACCCCGAGGTCACTGTGGGAGAACGTGTGTGGGAATTTGGATCAGACAGGGGCTGGTTCAGCATCAGGCCTTATCAGTCACAGCCACCTGGGTTCCATCCCTACCTCAGAGAGGGACACAACGTGCACGTTGTTCCCTGTGCCATCCTCCGAGGGATTCGGGACATCTGCAGTGCATTACAGCCTTCTCAAAGAAATGTTGTCTACATTAAGTACAAGTATTTAATTAGCACTTCATTTAGAGCATGTGGTACAGCTCACAGCTCCAATTCGGGCCAGAGATGGTTTTCAGGGGTGGGTGGAAGCAGGAGGTGATGCCAGGAGAGCAGAGCAGCTCCCAGCAGCTGCTCACAGAGTCTGCAGGGAACCTGCTCCTGACCTGGAACTGGAGAGCAAAACACAGCTCACAGGAACCACTGTCACAGGTGTCATGTAGGACGTGACATCCCTCCCCTGTTTGTCACCTGTGGGCACCCCCAGGCCCACGAGAGGGAGGCTGTTCCTGTTGCTGAGGTCCGGGGAGCTGGAAGCTGCTCCCGTCCATCCCTGCCCGGACACGCGGCAGGGCCCCGAGCCCAGTCCTGCCTCGCCCCGGGGAAGCCCCGATGATTCAGACACCCCTGTGAGTCACTCTCCATCCATCCCTCCCTCCCTCCCTCCCCAGGGAGAGGCTGATGAGCTGCTGGCCAAGGCCAGCACCATTTGGGCTGTGCAGTGTCCCCAGCCCAGCAGGAGCTCCCCCTCCCAGGCACACAGGTTCCCTGCTCTCCCCAGGATACCCACCCCAACTCCCACCTGTGCCACTTGTTCTAAATCATTCTAAAAACCAGGCTCCCCAGTAACATTCAGTAGAACTTGCCCGTGATTGTACTGGTCCCTCAAGGACTGGGAGATTCGAGTGTCCGTACTGGCCTAAATATTCCCCCTTGGAAGGAGAGCCAAAGCCTCAAGTGTGAGTTTCTTGCCAAGGCTGAGAGCAAGTCAAAAGGCATCTCATAGGCAGACGAGCAGAATCACTGCCCCAGAGCTGCTGCAGGGAGCCAGCTCTGTATTTCACACCTCTCAAGCTGAAGTCTTGGTGTGGCCAACCTCGGATTTTTGCATCTGCTTGAATCCCGAAATCCAGCTACTTCTGTAGTACCTACAAAAAACACAAACAAACAAAAGTCCCTCGGTACATGTAGCAAATACACTGCAATATTATTGGAATAAATCTCTACCAGACAGACCAAGCAGCTGTGGTTTTGTGGGGTTTTATACACAAATGCACACGCATCTATCTACTCATGTACACAGAGATCTATAAATACAGCTATTTGTGTATATAGGATAAAAACTCTTCCTTGGCAGTACCTAAAACTGCCATTAAAGTCCACATGACTGTGGGGAGTACACACATCAAATCACTGATTGTCACTTGTCTGGTTTATGAGCAGTGTCTCCACGCTTTCCATACTGCAGCCATATCCTGTGCTATCTCTTTGCAAGACTTCTCCCTGCTGCAAGGGGCTCAGTAAGCTATTTTTCACATTTAATTCTGTTAGAGTATTTCTTTCCAGAGTCACACTCCACCAGAATACGGCCATTATCATGCAGTTATCACTGGGGACAGCAAAGGACACAGTTCAGGGACAAACAGCACTGCTGTCATTCGATGCGAGAGACTCACACACAAAATTTAAATGTTAAAGGGATGGAAGGCAACACACATCTGTAAAACAGATTTCTGAGTGCCAAAATATTGTCCTGTCACTCCTGGCCCTTGTAAATAGTCTCTCTCCACCTTTTTTGTGGGTGCTGGAAGGTCACAATTGGGTCACCCCAGAGCTTCTCCTCTCCAGGCTGAACAACCCCGATTCTCCAGGACAGCTCTGCCAGGGTCTCGTTGAGAATTAAAAGGTTGGTCCCAGTTTGACAAAACACAAATGCAAAAGGTGCTTGTCCTGCTCTCTGCAGTGACTGTGATACGTGTCTGCCACAGTAAGAGCAGCTGGAAAAGGCTGAATCTGCTGTTTAGCATGACCTAATTCACACTGTGCGCACGCAGGGGAGCAGCGCGGCTGCTCGGCTCCAGGGCTCAGAGCTGGGGCTGCGCCTCGGCAGATGCAGGAGCAGCACTTCAGCACCGAGCACCTCCGGCTGCTCCCTTGCAGCTGCAGGACACGGGCGAGCTGAGTGTTGGGGAGAGGCAGCTCGTGGAGCCTCTTCTGGGGGAAGCAAAGATGAGGAGAGTGAGTAGAAGGACCAGGGATCTCCTGGGGAACAAACTCTGATTTACATCGTCCAAAGGAATAGAAACAGGACGTAACGAGGAGACAGGAAAGACATCTTGGGCTTTGACTCTGCTGGCTCCCCTTCTCCTCTCTGCATATTCCCTGGAAGTTTTCCTTGTGGCACAAACTGCTTCATGTGCATCTTGTTTACTTTTGGCCTGGATCACTTCCTTTGGAGCCAGCCCAGCCCCTGTTGGGAACATCAGATAAATCTGGATTCATTTGAAACTCCCTTTCGGAAGAGGCAGGGTTGTCCTTGTCAACATGTCAGATTAGGAATGCTCCATTTGGTTTAATGGGGCTGGCTTTTGGTTCAATCCAAAAGACTCCATAAACTTCCATTGTAATTTATGCTCCAAAGCTTACAGTCTTCAGAACTCAGATTCCCCCCTCCTTTCCTCTCTGTGTTTTTCTGGAGGTAGTGGCTTCCTTCCTAAGCTGTGTTCCTTCGCTGTACATCAGATCAATTGTATCCACCAGAGAGGCTCCGTTTATTCTGCTGTGAGGAAGGGTTTTTATCAATCTGAAAACAATACCATTTTTATGATCTGCAATGTTTAAAAATGCCTCAAAGAATGAAGGGAAACACAGGAACAGAATATTACAGAAGGGCACCTGAAATCACTACAGTATCGAGTGGGATCAGATTTATTTCTCCTGACACGGAATTCTCAGGTGTTACTGGCACGTGATTTCAGACATGCTGGAACAGCACCTTCTGAAAAGTCTCTGTAGTTGTTATTTTGCCATTCTCTTACCTCATAGATGGATGAACTCCTCCATTCCTAAAGGAGATAAACGGGACAGTAAAAGGCATCTTTTACATTAGGAACTTGCAGAGTTCTCGGAGGTATCTCTTTATGGCAGGCAGTGTTCTAAACACTGAATGAATGAGAAAGGTTCTTGGATTTTGGAGAGGATGGATAACCACGAATTTAGTGCTGAGCTGGCACTCAGGACATCTGGGTTTAAATCCCATCTCTGGCATCTCCAGCATCTGGCACCCACACATCTATTGTGTGACTTTGAATGAGTAACTGCCTGCCATTCCCAGCCCATGGAACAGGGATAATGACACTTCCTCACACTCCCCTTTGGTCTGTCTGATCCACTTAGGTGAAAAATTCATCAGCTCGGAGCCTGTCCTTCCACAGACACTGACGAGCCAACGGACCTGGTCAGCTCAGGACTCGGAGTCAGCGGGATTTGGCCAACAAAAAACGTTTTTCAGAGATGGTTCAATGCTTTTGGAGGAGCTCAAAAGTTGGAGGAGACCTCATTCCAACCCCCTGCCATGGACAGATCCATTAGATCAGGTTGCTCCAAGCCCTGCCCAACCTGGCCTTGGACACTTCCAGGGATGGGGCAGAAACGATGCTGAGAAAGCTGAGCACACTGAGGAAAACATTCCCCCATAACCCTCAGAGCTGGCACAAATAAAGCTGTCAGACATTTTTAATATTTCTCAGCTATTTAAAATGTGAATATTCATCGTTCTTGCAAACCAGAGCCTAATTAGAATCATAAATTATTGCTTCAGTGGAGAGCAGAGCAGCAGTTTGTGTTCTGAAGCTCATTTCACCCCGAGGAGCCCCAGTTACACCTCGCGTGTCCCTGGGCACCGTGATGAGGCACCGAGCACAGCACAGGTTTTACCCTTTACAAAGCATTAAGGGGCAAACCCACATTTCCAAGCTGGATGGCTCAAACACATCTTCTTACCCCCAGAAAGGCTTTTGAAGAGGATGCTGAGCAGCAGGAGCAGGTGGGGAGGGTTTCTGTGTGGCAGCAGGGAAGAGCATGGCTCTCGATTTAACCTCTCGCATGCCCAAAGGCTGCTGGTTTCCAGTGGGGTCTGAGACCTCTGCAAGCTGTTTCTTAAAGAAGTAAAGCTCTCAGAATCCCAGAATCATTTGGGTTGGAAAAGCCCTCCAAGACCATCGAGTCCCAGCTGTGCCCGATGCCCACCTTGTCCCACTGAGTGCCACGTCCAGGCCTTCCTTGGGCACCTCCAGGGATGGGCACTCCAAACCCCCCTGGGCAGCCCCTCCAAGGCCTGACCACCCTTTCCAGGGAGAAATTCCTCCTGAATTCTTAATCAGGGTGGCAGGGGATGAGCACAGGAGCTTCCCAGGTGCCCTTCCCTCCTGGTGGGGTGCTTGCTGAGCTGGCTGAAGGTGCCCTCTCCGGGTGTGTTTGCCAGTCGGAGGGGAGGACAAACCCTGGCTGCTCTGTGGGTGTGGCTGCAGCTCCCAAGAAGCCCCCAGCGAGCCGAGGACGTGCACAGTGCACGTGGACTCGACACAGCAAACACATCTGGAGACATTTCCAGCTCCAAAAGCCGCAGATCTTCCTGCCTGGAAGAGAACACTCAGTTCCCTGGTGGCACTGGTCCCTCAGCCCCGGGGAAAATCAAACTGATATTGATGGGACCCAGTGCAGAACGTGGCCAAAGACAGGACACAAACCAGAGTAAGGCCAGGTTCTCATCAGCTCTGAGCTCTGATACTCACACAAGAGCTGGGAATTCCTCTGTTCCTGCTCCGTCTCCGAGATCAATTCCATTCCCATCCCATTTTCAGGTCTTCTTGACTAGATCTGCTCAGCATAGGGGAAAATGACAGGGTTTAGTTCCACAAAGTAATAATTAAAAATGAACAGTTCTATTGTGTGTATCAAAGTACTTGGCCTATTACATCCCATTTTAAATAATAATAATAATAATAATAATAATAATAATAATAATAATAATAATAATAATAATAATTTGAAACTCAGACATTTTCCTCAATAGAAAAATCTAGAAATCAAAACGGAATTGTTTCCATTTGGATTTTCATTAGATAAAAGACTTCCCATTTTAGCCTGGTTTTAGTATAAAAATAGCGCCAGGGTAAGAATCAAAATCTAAATCTGTTCTATTTGTGTTAACAACGGTTCTAATTTCAGGCTGCCTCTTTCCTGCACTACATTTTTCTATATTTCCTTTTGAGAGTTGTCCAAGATTGTAGCCTTGAATCCAAAACTTTTACCATTTCCTTGTAGGTCCAGCATCAAATCCCAAGGATCAAATTATTTCCTGGAATTTAAGTGCCTCTACAATAGATCGAATATAGATTTAAGAAAAAACTCTCCAAATTATTTAATGCGTGCGTTTCTTTTAAGAATATGCAAATTTAAAGAGGAGATCTGAAATAATAACAGCTTAGAGTGAGGCATAAATTAAACGCCAGCTATTTTAAATTTTATATAAACTATTTATATATTCTCAAATAGTGCATCACTGCTGCTGATACTGTAAAGAAAGCCAAGGGAGTAATTCTCCAAGAAGCTGGACAGTTAAATGAGTAAACGAGCTTTACTTGGAGTAGTAACTGGGGTTTACTTGGAGCAGGAACAGGGAGAAAAGGAAATTCAGTGTATTTGAGTTTCAGTACATCTGTGCTCAGTGAGGGGTCCTTCAACACCGAGAAACCAATAAGGAGCTGAAAAAGCAAGAAAACTTCTCTTCTTCTTGCCATTTATCACATAAATGAGGTGTGAGAGGCTGAGTCCCATGAGCTCCAAACCCCTGGCAGACACAGTGATGAGAAACAAGCACTGGGTTTACTGACTTTGGGGAAAACTTCCCTTAGTCCATAAAAGCCTAATTTTAATTGTCACTCGTGCCTGTGGGAGCTTGTGACTTCTCTTCCTGATGCATCCAAAGTACTTCAAGACAGCTTTTAACTAATAATTTTAAGCTGCTGTTTTTAAAGCTGTTAAATTGAATTTCAGGTTTTATTCAAAAGCAGTTCCACACCAACTGGAAGTGAAATCAGGTGTTCTGTAAATAACAGATGCTTTTCAGCATTTCTAACCTAATAAAACCAGAAAACCTGCTCGTCTGAATGGATGCCTACTGATTTACAGAGCGGATTGAACATTTATCTATCAGGTCTCCTCTCCGAGAGCAGACTTTATAGAGCAAAATAAATCCAACACATAAAAGTCAACATTTACTAAGAAAGTATTTTAAAAGAGCAAATGCAAAACAGCTTTAAATCTGTTCTTCACCTCTAATGTTTCTGACTGCTGATATAGATCATGACTTTTAGTTGTCATTTAAATAACTTCAGTCAATTCCCCTCAAATATTTCCCTTTCCCTGAAGCAAACAGGGCAGAGGCTGCTCAAGCCCTGCTACAGCCCAGCTGGCAGGGCTCCGTGCTGGGACTATGACGACTATAAGTTATAATTCTATAACTTATTTCTGTTTCCCCACAGCCCAGGAAGTGGAGAACTCAGTGCAGAAAATGCCATTTTCCTCCGCAGCCACGAGAGGGGAGCCTTTTCCTTCTCTAACTTAGGGAAAGCCTCTTAAACTGCCCAGCACGTGGAAACCATTGGGAGAGGGAAAGTCAGCTCCTTGGGTTCAGCAGGGAAGTTTGGCATCATTTTCAAAGTCGGTCAATACATACATCCAGTCAATTAAAAACAATCCACGCTAATTATTTATGTGCGTGTGCTGAAGACTCTTTGTTCCAGGGCTTTGACATGAAATATGAATTTCTGTAGGAGCCCTCGGTGCTTCCCCATCCTCACACGAGGCCTGTGTGGAGCCAGGATTGATTCCCTGGGGGATCCCGGGGCTCCTGCTGAAAGGCCACAGAGTCCCCAGTCAAACCTGCAGTGACAAAGGACAGGCTTGCTGTAGGCTGGGAGCTCATTAATTGTGGGCTCAAATGTCACGCCTGCTTTTAAAGCTCAGCAGTTTATTGTGATGTTCCCGTTTCCGTGGCCAGGTCCATTATGGGGTGGTGAGATCTGCACCTGCAGGACGAGCAGGGGATTTCCTCCTGCTGGGGCTTGAAGGGTCAGGGCCAGGTCTGCACCCAGCAGGTGACAGAAAGCCCTGCGGTGCCTCGGGGAGCTGGACCAGACCTCCACTGGCCACCAGCACGGGGACAGTCCCAGAGCCAAGGCCCAGCACCACCGCAGGAGCCCTGGGGCTGTTTCTGGGGGCATTAACCAGCAAATCCCTGTCCTGGAGCCCGCAGTGACGCTGAGGGGGCTCTCTGGAGAGGAGCTGGGTGGCAAAGGAAGGCTGGTGTCCAGCACAGCCCCAGCCTGGGGCTCTCCCTGCTCCTCTCCCCTCTCTGCTGAAGCCGTGGACTGACCAGTGCTGTCACCATAACGTTTGATAAGCTCAGAAAAAAGCCGGAGAACCCACAGTCCCAGGAGGGACACGGTGGGATTTTCATCTCTGGCTCTGCTCTGCTGTCCCCAGAGCACGGATCCAGCACGACAAGGGTCTCCACAAGAGCTGGAATGAAGCTGGGTGAGCTTCCAGGCGATGCTGTCAGGGCTGGCTGAGCCACAGCCCATTCCCTGCTAACACACCCTGCCTGGAGAGCCCAAGGCACGGCTGCTGTGCTGCTGAAACTGCTCAGACCTCGAGTTTTCACTGCCTGGAAGCTCGGGAGCAGAAATCCTGGGAGTGACCCGGCTGCTCCGCCGCCTTTCCCAGCCCTCGCTGGGAGTCCCGTTGTCCCCTCACCACAACATCGGATTCATGGGACACAAACAGGCACATCCTGGCTGTCACTGCACGTGTACGACCCTCTGTGGGGTACGGCCCATGGCCCTGGTTCTGGGTTCTCAGAATTCACAGATTAAAGCTCACCCAAGGGAAGGAGCACTTCTCACTGTCAACATATTTTGTTTTCAGAGAAGAAACTGCATGTAATAAAAAACCTTCACTTGAAACAGGTCCTTGGAAGAGCAAAATAATTGAGATCATGCTCTTTGTTTATCACCAGAAAGGGATGAGGTTTTAGAGCTGTTTTGTTCTTCTTTACAGTTGCTGTCAATTCTGACCTTTCCGTGGAACTCATCAGCAGTCTCTTATTTCTCCTTCTTTAAGTAAAGGGAAAGAAGTAATGAATTTTAACAAAGACTTCTTATGCCTCAGCGATTCTCAGAAGTCTGAGTGAAAGTAGCACTACGAAAACCCGAAGAGCTTCAAACTGTTTGAAAAAAAGTTCTCACCCTCACCATTGATCAGCCTTTATTTGCACAATATTTCTTGCTCCATTACCCACAGGTTCTCCAGTCAGCTGGGTAGAAAGGACCTGATATAAAAGTAAAACAGAAAATGAAAGAATTCAATAAGTTTAAATCTTTGAGGCTTCTTTAAACAAGCGTCATGAAGTACTAATGACATAAAAAAATTTCACACGCTTTTCACACCTCGTGGAGTTTCTCTCATCAAGAGAAATGCCTTTGCTGGGAATGACCAAACCTCTCCTCCGTCCAGTCCATCACCACCTTTCTCCCCGGCCAAAGGCTCAGGCAGGCTGAGGTGTTGTCATGCCCCACACCGCTGCCAGAGGCTGGGTCTGTCTCTGTTTTGTCCTTGGGAGTGCAGGGAGGGGAGGGAGCACCCAGCACAAACTGAGGGATCAGGGAAATCCAGAGAGCCGAGCGCCCAGCAGCTGTCCGCATGCATTGCTAACTCGAGATTCTATTTCATTTGTCCTCAAGACACTTGGTCCTATTTATTTGAGCAGATAACCAGGCCAGCAGCTGGTGTGGCAGAACCTCTCTAATTCGCCTCTTTTGGTCCATTTCCATGTATTTAACTTTCCATAATAAGTTGGGTAGATACTGAAAACTTTATGTTCGTCTCTCCTACCCAAGCAAAGCAATCTCAGAACTTCAACTTGCAAAGCTGCCTCTCCTTCTTCGGTCACATCAAGAAAAAGATATCCCATTAATGCTATTGGTTTGTCACTTTAACAATATTTCACTGTATTTACCAGTTTCTGCCTGCAGCTCTAATTGGAACCAGGCACAAAATAAACAAAACTCTTTGGCACTTGCAGAGATTGGTGGGGTGGGAGAAACTGCCCACCCTCTGAGAGAAACAAAGGAAATCTCATTAATATCCATGTCTGCAGGGAGGCAGAGGGCTCTGTTTCTTTGGATTTAGTCATTAATCTGTTTTTATTACTTTCATTAGTATTGTCACCCATGCTTCTGCTACTTTATACTTTACCAAGTTAATTAATGCTAAAGATTAAAATGCAGCTGCCTAAAACATCCTACCAGGATCCAAGCTGAAAAAACCCCCAGAATTCGAGAAATAAAGTTTTATAAAAGAACCAGCTCTGAAAGAACTGGTTGAGCAACTTTCTTGGCTGCCAGGAGCTGATCTTCAGCAAGGTCCAGGATCTCATCTCATTCTGAGGCAGATTAGAGAAAACAAAATAAAAACAGCAGATTGTTTTTCTGCTTGAAAAACCCCAAAACTGCTTCAATGAGATCCATACTTGGACAGTATTTTACCGGGGAACATGAGAAAACAAAGGACCCAAGATCACTATGAACCCATGGATTGCTTTGCCCACAAACACCAGAATCCCAGTGGGGCTGGAACTGCAGCTGGAGCTTCCAGCAGCCCCAGGCTGGCTCTGGCTCACCCAGCTGGGACTGACCAGAGGCTGCCACTGACCCCTGGCTGCTCCCTGGCTCAGGTGTAAGCACAGACCTTTCCTGGCTCATAAAACCCAGCTCTGCCTCCAGCTGCCATTTGCGATGTCCCGGAGCTGGAGATCTCCGTGCAATCAATGGTAAGGCAGCAAATGCCTGGGGGCTTGTGAAAGCTCATAAAAACAAAGGTTTATGATCTTACGGAATACTGAAATCTCAGCCTTCAGAGATCAAAAATGGTGAGACGAGTGGCTGAATGAGGATAAACCTCTATACTGCACTTAAAAACCAGTTGTACACTGGGAAGAGCCGGATGAGAATTTATGAGGCTGCTCTGGAAGAACTCACCAGGCATCTGAGCTGTTTCTGAAACGCAACAATCCTGACTTGCTTGAGGGGATGGGGGAAAGAAGAAGAAAATCAAAAATGCTGGGGGGAGTGCTAAATGCATAAATTGGCATATTTGTACCTATTTCCATTCTTTTCATATTTCTGAATTAATTTGGTCCTCATAAAAAAATTATGGCAGCCTCAGAGGGAGCTGCAGAGCATTTCAGGCCATGGCACAGAGCAGAATCGCAGAATGGTTTGGGCTGGAAGGCACATTAAACATCATCCAGTGCCACCCCTGCCATGGCAGGGACACCTTCCACTGTCCCAGGCTGCTCCAAGCCCCGTCCAGCCTGGCCTTGGACACTTCCAGGGATCCAGGGGCAGCCACAGCTGCTCTGGGCACCCTGTGCCAGGGCCTCCCCACCCTCCCAGGGAACAATTCCTTCCTAATCTCTGAACTAAACCTCCTCTCTGTCAGACTGAAGCCTTGTCCTGTTCCTGTGTTTCCTTAGCTTGTCATTCCAAGCACGGTGGAGGGGCAGGGAGCTGTGGGTGGACTCTGGAGCCCGGCTGGCAGCGGGGCCTCTTCATTAGGAGAAGAGGGATGTGGAACGTCTCAGAGTACTTAACTCCAATTAACTGATTAGCTGGAGGTAAAATCCGAGCAAACACAAGGCTGTTTGACGTCTGGAAGTCAAAGACTGCCAGCTGTCTCTGTTTGGAATCCAGAGACCGTCTGGGCTTTCATTTTGGTGTGGAATGTGGGATGGCTGAGGAGGAGCTCCTGTGCTCAGCCTGGCCAGGGCACCCCGTGCTCTGGAGCCTGGCCAGGGAAGCTGCTGCACAAAGTCACAGCGGAGCTGTGGTGCCAAATCCCCACCTTGGGGTGCCCCGGGTGCCTGAGGGGGGTACGTGACTCCAGGGAGAAGAGCTGGAAAAGGGAAACACGGGGCTGTTGGTGATAACTGACGGCGAGGGATCGCTCTGGCAGGAAATGGATAACAATAAAAACAACACCAGCTCCCTGCTCGGAGATGAGGCTTCTCATCCACAGCTCAAACAGCTCCACGCACTGCTCCCAGTTATTACAGATATTTTCAAGCAGCAGGACAATTTCACAGCTCCATGGAATGATCTGCCTGTCAGGCTGCCAGCAGCAGGGCCACAGCAAAGCCGCAGCCTGGCACTAGCACACCACTGCCCTCCTTTTCGGGCTGGACCCCCAGCCACGGTCCCCCTGTGAGGACACACCTGGGCTGCCTGCTGCTGCTCCTGGCAGTTTTTCCTCCTCCCCCTCCCTTTTTACCTTCCTCTTGCTGCTCCCCAGGTTATAGGTTGGACCCAGTGACCTCAGAGGTCTTTTCCAACCGATGGTGTGAAGCCATCAGTGAGCTTGGGGCGGGGCAGCCAGGTGAGCCCACACCTGCCCGGGGGAGGGAGGAGCTGGGGCTCCCCAGCAGGGAGAGGTGGGCACAGGACTGGCAGCGAGGCAGTGACAGGCACCAGGGACTGGCACCTCTTGCACAGGATCTGAGGGCAGGTGTGCCTACCTGCCACGGGAGCTCTGTTCCCACACCTCAGCACCCACCTGAGCAATATTTTGAGCAGAGGGCCTGGCAGCACGCACAGCTCTCCAGGGGCTCAGCAGCTGCCAGGAGATTTCCTTCCCCTCGCTGCCTCCTCTCAGACCCCGCTGTGGTCTGTGTCCTGCAGGAGGGTTTCAGCTGTTCTGATTCAATACTCAAACTCTCCGTGTCTGCACAGGAACCGAGGCCTTGGCTGAGACTGGCACTGTCAATTCTCATTCCTACATTTTTCTATTAAATTTACTGCCTTGTTTCACTGCTTTCCCTCATATGACATTTTCACTTTTCCTTCCCAGTGTTCTTTTAACAGCACTATTGATTCAAATGGATGCAATAAATCGTTTTCAAAGGAACGTGTTCCTGTTTAAGATCAAATCAGAACTCTGAGCCAAGTTAATTGTCTGAAAAGGTGTGCTTAGGATCAGTGGAGAAAAGTTTCTTTACTGGATCAGATTCTGATCACAGATTTAACGAGACTTGCGTGGTATGAGACAGGACAAATCTGGCCTTTAATATTTACAGTTCTCCAGTAAATCTTAGCAATTAGTTTTTAAATAGTAGTCGCAATATGCACACTATTATTTACTGTGAAAGCTTCAAACACTTAACAGAGGATAGTTTTCCTACAAAAATAACTTTTAAACTTTGATAGACAAAGACATGAATAAAATAATAAAAATATCTTCCTATAGAGAACATAAATGTTATTTATCCCAAGCCATTCTGTGTCCACAACACACAATGTCCATGTGCTTCAGAGTCAGACAATTCCATATATATCTCAAGATTATATACAGGCTACGTGAGATTGCTGGGGTGACAGGGATACACAATGACCCTGTTATAGAAAAAAGGCCAGAAGAGAGCCTATCCTGCCTCTAACCAAATAATTTACACCAGGCAACACCCACTGCAGCGATGCAGCAAACGCTGCTGGCAGGGAGAGGGGCAACAATCCCAGGGAGATAAACATGTTCCAAAACACCCTGCTTAGCTGGGCAGCAAACCCTCTCAGAGCTCAGAAAATGATGTTCTGGGCAACAAATGCAGCCTGTAAACCAGGGGCACTGCAAACTCCCAAAGTGCTGCAGTGTTTCTATACCGAGTGCCAGGACAGCTCCTCGTTTTCCCTCTGACAGTCCCCAGAGGAAAGGCTTCTGAAGAGGCCAAGTCAGGGTTCAGAAAAATTGGTTTTGAGAACATTCTTGTTGGCCAAAGTCATTAAACTTGCAAAAACCTGCCAGCACAGCCTCTGTCAAACAGTTCCAGCAGCACTTCCTGCACTAAATACCTCTTCAAGCACTAAACAATTCACGGTGCACCCCTCTCAGCCCACACCAGGCTGGCACTGCAGTAACTCGGTGCAGTATTCCAGAACTAGGGAGCTGATCTGCTGTCAGCTGCAGGTACCTGGGAAGGCAGGTGTGCGAGTCCTGTGTTACACATTTTGCTCCGTGCCAATGCTCCTGCAGCCGTGGGAGCCCCTCAGCATGCCCTGGACAGGGACACAGAGCTCTCTGTCTGCCACCTGCTTATCCAACAACCAGGATCTGGGGAACTCTCACTCACGAAAAGCGCTGCTCCTCAAGGATTCCAGTGGCTCGAAGGTGCCCAGGAGGAAAGGAGGAATTTGATTTCCTAATTCAAAGAAAAAGCTTCTTCCCAATCGCATTCCAGTGCAGACCAGAAGCTACTGATAACCCAGCCCATATGAACTCACTGCCTTTGGAGTCATCCCTGCAGGGAGCACAACACTGACTTAGGGCTGGAGATATAAACACCTTTATTTTTATCTGAAGGAGACAGAGGGTAAAGGGTGTTCTGAGAAAATATTCTCCTCTGCTCTGGCAATTCAGTGCCCTGGCACACTGATAGAGGCAGGGACGGGGAGGGCGGGATGCAGGGAGATCATTCTCCTTGCCCAGGCCCTGCTTCACGCCCACCCCAGGGTGGCTGAATTACAAAATCTCCCATTTGTTATAAATTTCTACCTCCTGGTTTCTCTGTGCCTCTGTGTAGTGCATAGGAGCATTTTAATGTGTGCAATCCTTAAATGTCAGTGTAATGGGAAGCAGATGAGTCTTTTATGGCAGCAATTTTTCTTTCATTTTTCCTGCTAAAACTATGCAGTGGGAATAAAAAAAGATTTAGATGGTGAAAAGTGTGGTTTAGATCAGACATCACAATAATCCTGGCTTTAGCCACGTGAGGCACATCGGTGCACTGAGGCACCAGCCTCCTTTCAGAGTGCTCTGGTGCAAACTGAACTCCTGGAGCTGAAGGAGAACTCCTCGTTAGTGCTGCCCAGCCCTTCTGCTGATCAGCCTTTGTTCTGGACTCAATTTTGGGCTGCTGGAGCTGCCTCGGCTCTCCTGGGCACTGCACGGGACTCCAGAGCTGCGGGACAGTGCCTGCCCAGACAGCCCCACATCCCAGGCTGCAGCAGTGGGGAGGAAAAGCCGTTTTTATCCTGTCCTCCTCCTACCTCCCTTCCAGAATTTTCTACGTGGCACTTGCAGAGCCTGCAGAAGGAGCCAGGGATTTAATGAGCATTTGAAAGTTAAATAATTTGTAGATGTGACTGTTCTGAAGCCTCTGTTTGCAGAGAGCCAAAAAAAGCAACGTCTCTGTACGCAGAGGAAGTTGAACCACTCTACACTTCCCAAAAATCTCTTCAGAAAGTCCTGGAAATGCCAACTGAGCCAGACAGGCACCAGTCTGGGAAGGTCACAGACTCAGGATATGTTCTTGTTACAGCTGCTAAAGGATGGAGATATCTGAAATCATCTGATATCAACTCCCTCCTGCACAAGTAGATGGAATAGATTTTCCTTGCACCCTCTTGAAAACAACGTTTTCAAACATTTATCACACTGTTATTCAGCTGTATCATAGTAAAGCCTTGAGGTGTTTCTCCTGTCAGGCTGAGGCAGCACAGCGCTCACACTTGGAAGCAAAATTGTAAGTAATAGCATTAAAAGGAAAAACCCACAGAAGTAGCAGGAAAAAAAAAAGCAATATTTCTGCAGAGCTTGTGAGATCACTTGGGATGCTTTTCTTCTGTCTGGACTAAGGATCCACTCCTCTGGTGGAGAGGGGAACAACTCCCTGTGCTGAGAGCCACTAAGAGAGCTCCAGCTGTGCCTTTCTGCCTCTGAAGACCTTTCTGCCCATCTCAGCAGGTGAAGTGCAGAAGGTGGAGCTGTCACCATTTCAGCCTCCTCACATCCCTCCTTCAAAAGTTCGTGAAATATGCCTTGAAGAGTAACATTCCTTATCAGGAGAAGTGGGAGCTGGCTCCTAAATCCTCGGTAACCTTTTCAAATTCAGCTCTCAGACTAAGCCAAAGGTGCCCCCCCAGGTCTCTGCCCTGCTGGGCCCTCGGTGATTCCCCAGCTCAGGGTTCTGGCTGCTCCAGAGGCTGCTCTGGCCAAGGACACGAGCTCAGACTGGATCTGATCCTGGGGATGTTGAATGCCTGGCAGAAGCAGGCCCAGCCTGGCAATGAGCTGGTCAGGCCTCGTCCTTCTGGAGCTCACCCGGCTTTGAGCAAAGGTCCCAGGCTGCTGTCCAGGAGATGGCTGAGCTGAGTAACACCAAGTCAGCTCCCTCTGACCAGAGTGGGTCTCCCGAATCTGCCACCGGGGAGAAGCAGCTGCCCAGGACTCACGGGGACACCTGGCAGTCCCACGGCAAGGCGGGGTTAGGTGCTCTGAGCGGGTCACACCCACCGCTGCTGTTCGGGCAAGAAACCACCCACAAAGGGCTTCTGCTCCAGCATTCCCCACTGCCACACCAACACTGCGTGCAGACAGCTCCACAAACACCCAGAAAACGCCATCCTCAGGCCTCCAACATGTCTGAAATAAAAGCAACAGGATCAGGATTAGATCCCAGGTGTCCATCCTGACTTTTCTCCCAGCTCACGTGAGATTTTGGCACACAGATCAGTTTTGTTTCCAAGGCTCGCTGCCTGTTCAGCAGGTGAAATGATCCAGTAATTACCCTTAGCTTTTCTACGTGCCCAGAAAGAAACCCATCATGAAATTACAATTTCTGAGAAGGAGCAGACAGGAGCTGCTTTGTCCATGCACTGCACGAGGGAGAACCTGCTCAGAGCCTCAGCCTGGCAAAAACTCACCCTTTCTTATGCTTTGTCTGCTCAAGAGAGCTCAAGAACCACTTTAGGAGGTTGGTTTAACCCCTCAGGTAATCTCTAAAGTAGTTGTAATTAAAAATCTGCCTGGAACTGAGCAAATCAGCATCAATCCTCCAGACTCTGAGGGAGAACAGGACTCCTCCACAGCCTGATCATTTGAAGATGGCTGATAAAGAAAATGTCAGGAGGTTGAATAGCTGATCTGTTCAACATAGCATATTTTTAATTTCCCCTGCCTTGTTTGTGACTAAGATCCTCGCAGTGCTGAGCCACCTAAGCTGCAGCATTATTCACATGCACAATTGGAACAAAGCAGCAAACAGTTCACATTAATTCCCTATAAAGCCAGAACAAATTGTATCATTTGCAATGCAAATGTGATTTCAAGCTTCATTAACATCTTTAGGGCCTGGTGCCTCAGTGGTAGGACAGTGATGCTTCCCCAGCTCCGCACATGTGCCAAGCACCCTGCCACCCCTCAGCTCCTTCTGCCAGGGAAGGAACCAGAGGAACACAACGAGCAGCAAAAGCCACCAGTGGTAAGAGCACTTGCTCTGCTCCAGTTTGAAAGGTTAACTTTCATTTTAGTGCAGTAAATTCCTGGTGAACCCAAACATTGCCATTTCTTCTGTCTTTGCTTAAATAACTTCAGATCGCAGCAGTGAACGGGGATGAAAATGGGAATTAATTTCCTCAAGAACAACCCAGACCCCTGTGAGCTTCCTTTTACTCTCAGGACTGAAAATGAAATCAGATTGCGAGATAAAACCCTTGTACAAATGGAGATGTGAGATAAGAGCTGCAGGGTTTGGCTGTTCTGCTTCCTCTTGGTGCTTCCAGCAGAATCCAACTCCTGCTCCACCGCGTGGGACAGCAGCAGTGATCAGGGGGTTGTGGAACACCCAGATTTTATGGCAGGAACAAGCTGTGCCCCTGGCAGGGGCACCAGGACAGGCCCAGCCCTCTCGGAGCACGCGGGTGACTCCACGGAGGACCCTGCTGGCTGTGTAATGTTTAATATCGAGTAATTACATTTAATGGAGGATACGGGAACAAACACTAATGGGCAGTTTGGAAACAGCATTAGAGAGATTTAAAGGCTGCTTACAGAGGAAACTCTACTGGTTGAGTTGGTTTGTGGATTCAGGCTGATGCAATTACACCAGAGCAGCTTTTCATGAGGGTAACTGAGGTATAAACTCTGTGTAATAGGGATATTTTCATGCACCTTTTAAACTTTATTGGCATGACTGGAGAAGCCTTCCCTTGCAAGCAAACCCCACGGGAGGCTGAGTGGGGTCTGGGAATGCCAGATTTTGATGGAGTGGCCACGAGGGGTCCTGCTCCACTCAAAATGGTCTGCACCTCCCTCAGCTAAATGTGACAAAATGCAAATGAAAACATGCACACAGGCTGGGTACAGAGATGCACATGCTAAATTTAGGGAATGCAAATATTCCTCTGATTCATCTGCCCGAGGAGTGCCAGTGCAGGGATAAATCAGTGAATTGGCTCGGGCCACCACAGCTCTGGGTTAGCCCAAACACCGAGCGTGCCCAGCCCCAGCAGCTGGGGCACAGCTGAATAAACACCTGGATCCAGCCAGGCTCTGCACTGCTGGGACAAAGCTGAATTCCTGCTGTGTTCTGTGATCAGCCAGACTCCTCCCTGGGCTCACGGCATGCTCTGAAGGTGCAGCAGAGAGCTCTGAGTGTCTGTGGGGAGCCAGGCTCTGCCAGCACAGAGGGGCACAGAGCCAGCCCTGCTGGCACTGCCAGGGGACCTGGGGCAGCAGAACGGTGCCAGCAGCTGCCCAGCTAAGGCAGAAGGTGCCTGCAGGGAGGCTGAAGCACTCCCATAAAATGCTGGTTGCACAGCCCACCAGCAGCACTTCTGGGAGAACAAAATTCTGGATGGGGAAATAAAACCCAGATGATACGCACAGATAAATATTTCCCCTCTCACGTGTTGGACTTGGAGCAGCAGGGCTGGAGTTCAGCCACACTGGGAGCTGATGTGTCCCCTTTAAGCATCCACTTCTCCAAAAAGTGACCCATGGTTTTTCTTTTTCACAGAGAAAACTGCCAGAAACCAAGCAGGCCGTGGGGGGATGAGTGGCAGAGCCCTGGGTGTGAGGGTGCTGGGAAGGCACAGCAGCCACTCACTGCTCCCTCCCAGCCCACTTGAAACGCTGCTCTGACAGGTAGAGCAGAACAGCCTTACTCAGCTCCTGTTTTGCACCTTGAGTCATCTCTCTTTATTTTCCTGACAAAAGCAGCTTTTCCACCTTCTCAGCACTGCAGGAGCAGCCCCGGGAGCAGATCCTCCTGCATGCATCACCGAGATGCAGCACAGCTCTCACTGCCAGGGGCTTGTTCTGAAGAATGGCAGATGCAGACAAATAAGAACCAGCTGGGAGAAAAATAAAGTCCTGGTGTCTCATCTGACACTCGACCTTTACCTTCTCATTTGAGAGGTCTCCTTTAAATCAACACGAGCCCTTCCCAAATGCACACATGCCATTGCTCTAAAAACTTCTATAATCACATCTTGTGAACAAACATGAGTCATGACCAAAATTCTGAAAGCAAGAAAGGCTCCAAAATTAATCTACGTAATCATCACATTACCCTCAGTGCTGTCTAAATTCTGCCTATAACTCATTTTGGCATTTTACTGATGAAGATAAGGGACACAAAGAGTCCAAGTGGCCAAGCTGCCTCAGGCTATGGGGAGATTATGGAAGGAGAAAAACAAACCATTACTGAGGGTCAGCTGGAAATGATCCAGTGACCTGCGGGCAGGGAGAGGTGGAGAAAGCAGGGAAAGCAGGGCAAACTGAATCCCGTTTTTTTTCCCCCCAGAAAATGTTTGAAACTGAAGCACCCAGACCCGGGGGCTGCGGGAGGTGGGGCTGTGAGGAATCCAAAGTTCTGCCCCTGCCATTTTCCTGTCATTTATCTGTCCCAGCAAAGCCCAGGGTCTGCAGGCAGGAGACAAGGAAAGGATGGGGAATTGTTAATGCTGGGACCACAGCCCCAGAGCTGGAGGTGAGGAGGTGCAAGGCCTGCCGTGAACTGGGGAGAAATCTGAGATTCAGGAGATGCTGCTGCAGCGCAGACACCTCGCAGTGCTGTTCTGATAGAAAACAAGGTCCCTCATCCATCACTTCTGACTTCCAGAAAGTATCAATGTGAGCACACTTCAATCTCCACGAGTCCCATGGAAACAGGTCACCACTTTTTTGTCAGATTGTACCTAAAAGGCATTATACATATATTTATTTCCATCTGTTTTATAGCCTTCATCACCATAGTAACTTATCCTGCTGTCAATGCTGCACGATATCGTCCTGCACTCAGGAGAGGTAAAATCCACTTTCCCTTATCAGCACTCAAGGTTACTGCACCATTTTCACAAGTGATTTCAAGAGCACATCCTGGCTTGCCAAATTCTGTGCTGCTGGTGGTGCCTGCTGATTACCTGGGCCTGGGGCAGGGAGAGGAAGCTCTCCTCCAGCAGGGCATCAGAAAAGAGGCTGCACTGGGGCTCAGAAAAGAGTGCTATTAATCCTTGCAGTCAGTTCCATCTCATGCCAAATCAACTGCTCTGAATATTGGATTCTTTTCTGATGCTTAAACCAAAAAAAAAAAAGGCGAGATAGAGAATGTGAGTCCAGAAAGAGGCTGCAGGCACCAGTTGCTGCATATAATCACTGAAAGCTGTAGCACTGTGAATACATTTCTGATTATGTTTCAGTTTTTCATTATTAAAAATGGGCTGCAGTTGATTCATAGTTTTGCTGCAATCAGCTGAAACCCAATTACCATCACAGCACAAACCAGTCCTGAGGCAGCCTCTCGGGCTGCCAGGGAGAAACACCACCGTATTCCCAGGGCCCTCCTCCTCCCCCGTGGCAAACAGCTCATTTGTTTGGGAATTTTCTACAGGACTTTGTGCAGAGGAAGATCTGCATCGTCTGGGCTGCTCCAAGGAGCTGGATTTTTCCTTCCCAGAGAAGCTGGCCCCTGACCACGGCCCTGCATCCCAGCATCACCAGAGCACTGATCCTTCCCAGCAGGAGGCAGCTTTTGCTGGGCTTCTGCAGAACCACCCCCGGCCCTGCCCACACGCTGCCGAGCCAAATCCTCCTCTCTCCTGCTTTCCTCTCCTCCCTCAAGTCAAACCTGTTCTCACAAGCTCACCAGTTTTCATTAGAAACACCGTGGGGTAGCAGCAGGGTGGGGAACAACGTTCGTGTTTCTGCCAGACGTTCAGCAGGAGCAGCAGGAGCAATCATGGCTTGTCACTCTGCCCATCCCTCTTCCCTTCCCTCCCTCCAACCTGTCACTTTGCTTTGGGATTGCCCACGCAAAGAACCAGGAAATTACTTCCATTTTCCCTGAATATTGGACAATTTATCCGTGCTTGTACCTTTGGTGGATTCTTCCTACAGAATTACAGCCCAAAGGGTGTTGGTAAAGTTGTAAAAAGAGTGTGGCAAGGATCCACAAATCATTACACCAGCCCTGTGTTCTACCTCTAATTAGAGGCAATTTGCATCTGCTACATGCACATATTTTTGCCAAAATGCAGCTCAGGTTAAGAAAGAAGATAGATCTGTGCATCAGTTCAAGTTCAGGGTGCAGCAGGGGGAAGAGGGAAGAGAAGGGGGTGAGCAGGGAGGGGGCAGGAGAGAAACAGAGCCCCACTTCATGTTCCTGTCCTTCTTTGGAGGCTGTCAGTGAAGTCACATCTCCATTGGCAACATCACAATCGTCTCCACAGCAACAAATGTGATGCTGCAGATCGTTGAAATATCTATTTTTGAAAAGGTAGGAGGAAAACACAAATGTGGAGCTTGTAGGGGTTGAACAGCCACACAAGCCTAATGACTATAATGGGAGGGGCACAAAAACATGGAGAGAGGAGCTGAGCAAAAGCACCCTCTGAAGACTTCTTCCTGGACCCCTCTTAACGTCTCACGGGCAAAGACAGCAAAGAAGTCCCAGAGGCAGCCAAATTCGCCATGATCCCCATGGTATCCCTGTTTCTCTGCTGGGTGCTCCCAGTCCCACAAAGCCAAGGGAGGCAGGGCAGGGGAGGAGCTGGGAACAGGATCCCTGTGTGACCCTCAGGGTGACACGGACCAGCTGGGCAAAGGACAAGCCAGAGGTTTACACCAGGTTAAAGTGCAGTTACTCCTGAGAGGAAGGACCTGAAAAGGACCTAAAAAAGGATTTGCATCCATAAAACATAAAGAGATTAAAGAGAAAGGAAATTTATTTTCCAAGTCTAATCTAGATGTAGCCAAGGGCTGTAAGCAGCACTGCCCTCAGGCTCCTTCAGCTGTTGCTAAAACTCCTAGGAAGTTTCTGCTATGATTTGTGCCATCCAAGGTTAAAAAACGCCTTCAGGTTAGCAGTTCTTGGAAATGTTTCTGACATTTTGGACAGAACCTTAAAGAGCTCTTCAAATGCAAGGGGGTGTGAATCCAGAATGTCTTTGACAGGCCTTGTGCTAAACCTTCCTGCTCAGGTCAGGGCTCTGAGCAGCTGAGATCCATCAGCTTCTCCTTAGCAGAGAGTGGAACATTCAAGAGGAAAGACAAGACCCCTTCTCTCCACCCTCGAGGAATGGCCTCGTCCCAAACAGGAGCTGCCAGGGCCTCGGACATCTCCCATTGCTGAGCCATTACTCTCCCATTTCTGAGCCAGTTCTCTTGAAGAGCCATTTCCTCACGAGATGCAGCAGGGCTTGCCCCAGCAGGGGGAGGTGGATGCACCCTCTGCCCCTCCATGCTCCCCTCCTCTGCCATTCCTGGGCTCGGAATTCCAGAGCTCCAGGAGCGTTTGGACAACATCTCAGGGATGCACAGGGTGGGACTGTCGGGCTCTGTGCAGAGCCAGGGTTGGATCAATGACCCCTGTGGGTCCCTTCCAACCAGGATATTCTGTGATTCCGTGGTATTTACCAAAATCCCCAAACGCTTGGAAAATGAGAGTGTGGGGTAAGAGCAGATGTGGGGAAATGAACAGACCAAATCCCTTCCAGCACATTCCAGCCATCACTGCTGTTCCCTGCCTTTGTGAGCTGCAAATTGTAATCAAATTTATGCAAAACAGAACCCGGAGAAGATGAAAAAGCTGTGTTTAAACTTCATATAGGAAGTAGAGTGCAGTAAATATTTTTAATTGGCGCTGTGAGTTATGTTTTGTGCTGCCTTTGCTGTGCCCTGCTATGGTTTGAGATCAGTAGTTTATCACTGGAGCTGCATGATGGTTTCCACTGAATGCACACTAACAAGAACCAGGATATGAGAGCACCATAAATAGTGTAGAATAAATGGGAATACTTTTCTCTCCACAAATAATATATCTTTCTTCAAAATGAGTCTCTCTGCTCTGGCATGACAACAGAATTTGATTGTCTTCAGTCTATTTGGGAAAAAAACCCAACCCTCAGAAAACGCCAATTTCTCAAAAAATAGAATAATGGATCAATTTTTGAAAAGGAAACATTTTAGACCCTGGGAGGAGTTTCAGAGAATTTAGGGATTGTGCCACGTCTGCTCTGCTGCCCGAGGGTGTCTGGACACAGATCCAGACTCCTTCTCTCTGGATCAGCCTCGAGGGGTGCCCACACTCTGGGAAGGTGCCTTTTGCAGAGCAGCCGGGTCTCCCTCAAAGCTCTGAAAGGCTTCAGCCTCACCTCCAGCGCAGCTCAAACATTTTTTATGCCGCAGCAAAAATATTTTTTCGGGATGGGAAATCAATTTCCTTCCCAACTCCATTTTTAAACAGCAAGTCAGAACAAACCCACCTACTGTTTCCTTCGTGCTCTTAGAGGCTTCTCTTCCTCTGCATCTTGTAAGAACTGCGATTCAGAGATGATCAAAAAATGAGACGTACCAAGGACTGGCACAGGACTGCTCTGCTCTCTCAGCTGTGCCTGCGCGGGGAGAGGAAGGCAGCAGGGAGAGCAAAACCACCCCAGTGCCCCTCACAGAGAGCCCCCAGCAGCATTAACCCCACCCAAACCAGGCCCACGGGCACTCCGGTGGGTGCCTGGCAGCGCCCCATGCACCCTCCACGGGTGATCTCTGCACTCAGAGCTGTGCATCATGTTTTGGAAAACTTGCAAACACAAAAGTGGGGTTCACCCCCTCAGTCAGCCCAGGGTGCAGAGATTCTCCCTTCCTGACAACAGATATTTAGAGATCTACACCCTCCCTAGAGACCTTATTTTATCTCTGATTTTTATATTGATAACAGAACATTAGCATGCACAAGTGCAATTAATATTTTATTATTTTTCTATCTCATAAAATGTAGAAATTTAAATCACTGAGGAATTAGAGGAATGAAAGGAGCATTATGTTTAAGCAGCTCCATGATGTGGTTTGCACCATGTAATGGGACGTGTTTAATGCAGTTTTACACGGCAGCCTTTCATCATTTACATTTGCCTCTGGCTTAATAAACTGTGCCATTCTGTTTAGGTTTGTTACAGCTGGATATAAACATTTCCCAGGCAGCATCCCCATGAATCACACCTGGAACACGGAAATTGGCAATCTGCATTTCCATGCATCACTTCCATGCTTCTGCCTCTCAGCCTTAAGGTTTAGGATTTTATTTAGGAGTGTGCCAAGTGCTTCAGTGGGAATGGCCAGGCAGGACAGCAGAGTGGGAACTGCCGGGAGCCTTCGGCCTCACTCTGGGTCCAGGAGTCATCGTGCTGGGGAGGACACAGGCTCTGACATCTATTCTGCTCTCACTAAAACATCTAAGTGCCCTTCTCTAGAGATAATGAAGTCAAAGACTCCAACAGAGCTGGGAATCACCGCCAGCATTCCAGGGATTTGAGCATGGACAGCAGCAAAGAGCAGAGCTGCTGGAAAGGGCGTAGCTGGGAGGCCGCGGTTCCCAGGGAACCCTTCCCTCCGGGCAGCACCCTCCAGGGCTGAGCAAACGCCCCAAGGAGCCACCTCTGAATGTCCATCAGAGCAGTTTCTCCTGGAGACGAGCAGGAGCTCAGCCCACGCTCAGCTCTGTTGACTCAATGTGTATTTTTGAGTCTACAACCACAGGCAGATTTCTCAAGACAGGAATTTGCTGTACATATTAGGAAGCTGTCAAGGAACAGCCACCTTCCCACGGCAGCTGCCCTTCGGGATGGTGGGGCTGTCAGGAGTGACAGAGCTGGGAGCAGGGAGTTTGGAAATGCTGTGGGTGGCCCCTTCCTGACCATTCCCAACCATTCCAGGGCCAGCGGCTCTGGTGTTCCCAGATTTGGTGCCCAGCTGCTGAGGCACAGGGACAGGCAGGAAAAGGGCAGGAGCCTGGAGCTTCCCAGCCTCAAGACCTGGAAGGGAGGGAGGTGTTGGGATCCCCATGGGAATCCAATCTTCCCCAGGGAAGTTCCATGAGGAACAGGCAGGGCCAGGGCTCTTCCTGGGGTATCACTAAGCACCACTGATGGGGCAGTGAGGACTGAACAAACCCTGCTTTTCCCAGCCTGCAAGTGAGGAAAATACCTCTGTACACATTTCTAAGCCCCAGTTTGGCTCCTCTGCTTCTCCAGAGCACGAGGGGTTTAAAGGAACACCCGTAGCTTTGGGCCCACCTGGAACCTGCGCAGCTCCAGGTGCTCTGAGGGACCCCTGAGCAGCGTCCCAGTGCTCAGACACAAATCCCAGCCAGGCAGTGCTGCTGCAGCAGGGAACAGGACACTGACCTGCCCACAGCAGGCAGTGACAGCCAAAAATGAAGACACGTGCCTTGAAAACCTCTGTTTCCCACTGTGAACATGAAGCCAAGAGCATACACGGAGTATTAGGTTTAGTATCCAATAAAACAAGAATAAACTTTATGGGGATTTCTTTAAAAATCACCTTTCACAGGCATTTTTATGCAGGCAGAGTTTCTGATGTTCAGAGGTTCACTTTAGGAGATTGCAAGTACAGAGATCTCTGATCTCTTTCATCTTTTTTCATTAAAAATCAGCGGTTGTACAGGGTTGCAAGTTCTCCAAGATTTTATTAAATTGGGCAACGCCAGAGGAGAAATAACAAATAATGTTCACAAGGATAAAGTTTTGCTCTCATTATAAACTTCACACTCTCCTCTCAATGCTGGGTTTTCATTCTGCCCCTCTGGCACTTTCTGGCTCCTGTTCATTTTGATGTTCTTAGCCTTAATTTAAATCTAGATGCAGTGTAATCTTTGTTATGCCATATCTTATACAAATCTTGTTTGGGAGTTGATTTTTTTTTAACAGGCATGCCAAGGCATGGCTTTCATAAAATCTACCTAAAATGTTCTTCATATTTAAATAACAGAGTTACAAAGTCAGCATAATGGTAGCAAAAGAGGGTGAGAGGGAGGAAGAAAAAAAAGGAAATTAAACAGGTAATAAAAGAGATTTTCAGATGAGATTTGGAATCAAAAGCAGTGCCAGGGAGCCATTTCAATGGAAGGGAACTACCCCATGTGTTAGACACTGCGGAGAAGGCTCTTACAGCAGAGGAGAGGTGAGCAGGCAAATAATCACAGGCTCTACAGAAATGCAGCAGGGCCAGCGCAGTTTGGGGATGAAAGAAGTGCCCAGAGAAGGATGTGGCTGCATCCCTATGGAATGTCCACCATGGAAGGGGCATGGGGACTGTGGGAGAAAGGCTTGAGTTCTCAATTAGGCACCAAAACTCATGAGCAGTGTCCTCAGATACAACTAAATCTCCATCCAGGGCGTTGTGGAGATGGAAATTTAGGACAGGAGGATGTTCAGACCCCGAGTGCTCCTGGCCAAGGAAAGGAAAGAAGTCAAGAATGGCAGCGAGAGCTGGGCAGACACTAAACTGCTTTTGGTCTAACCACCCTCTGAAGGAGCTGACAGCAGCGATTGCAGGGATGGCTCCCATTCGCAGCAAAGCTCATTTCACTCCAAATAACTACAGAAGATAAACCCCAGCTGCAGGATCAACACAGGCACGGCTTCTCAAGGTGTGAGAGGGAGGAGCCCAGGGAAGCACTGGTACTTCTGCAACACTCCTGCAATCACTGCAGTTAATCCCTGAGCCCCTTCATCACAACTCATCAAGAAAACAGAGTTGATGAAATCAGAAGAAATATTGCCTGAATAACTCTTGAGATGGGCTTGGAGATTTTTGCAGCATTATTAAAAATGATGGGCAAATCCTGATCAGCTTCTAATAATATCAGGTGTAATAATCCACATGGTTTTAAGTCTTTACAAAAAACAACTTTTCAGCACTCATAGGATTAAATATTTCATACAATGGAAGAAGAAGATGGACACTGGCCCTACACAGAGTAGAATTCTCTGGGCAACAAACTTTCTTAATGGAGTTTTATGAATTTTCTGCTTCCAGATGCATTGGGAGCACAGGTTTTTCTGTGGTAAGAGAATTGCCACTTCCAGCCTGGGTAGGAATCAAGATTTAGAGAGAAATGTGGAAATAATTAAAGTAGAGGGGAAAGCTACTCATGTTTTAATTTCATGCTTAGGTTCATTCAGAGTTTAAGATGAAGGGATGAGTCACCAGTTCTTATTTTATTCAAACCCAACCCCTGGAGAGTGTTCGATTACACGGAGTTACAGCCTGTGCTCTGGCAAGAACCACTCTGGGATATTGGCTGCCATTTTCCTGATCCCTTATCTTTGAGATTTAACCCAAAACGCAGCAGCCCCACGCAGAGGCTGAGCCACGCTCAGGCCCTGGCAGTCACACCCTGCCCACAGAAGGGGCTCCAGAGGCTCCAGCTCCTTCTGGGGCACGCAGGGCTGGGCAGGGCTGCTCACACAGCTCAGCCTTTGGGGTTATTGGTTGTGACAACCTGCAGGAAGCACTTCCAGCAGCACTTGATGGGAAAAGAAAGAGCTGCTTGTCTGCCTCGCCAGGCCCCTTCCCCTCCCGCGGTGCCGCCGGGGCCTCAGGGGAAGGACGAAACTGCTGGATGTCGCTTGTAACAGGATTAACCACACCTTCTGAAGTTCAGAGAGTGACCTTTCCTGAAATCCACGATTTTCTGACAAAAGCACTTGTAAATGAGCGGGGGCTTGGCTGTGTGTAAAGGTTTTGGTGAGGGACGCTGGCCTCGTCCCTCGCGGTGCCTCAGCAGCTGCAGCAGAGACATTTCCCCGCGGCTGGGAGCAGGGCTGAGCTCTGTTCCTGTGCACAGACTCCTGCAGTCTCATCTCTTTTCCTTTCATGTGCTCCTTCGAAAGGGTGTTTTCAAAATGCAGTGCAGCCTGGGATCACAAAACAGGGAAACAGAGCCAAAGCCCATCTCAGCACAAGGCCCAAATCTCCACTTTCAGTTGCTCCCAGTTGGAGCTTGTGACTGTCCTTTAAAAATGGAACTGGTTTTAAACCACTGCCCTCAACAAACACCCCCCTGATGGTGCTGTGGGACCTTCTGCCTCTCTGACCTCTTCAGACTTCCAGAGCCTTTATTTCTTATGTTTTAGCAATTAAAAATTACACATGGCCTAGACTCCATGATTGATTTGCATCCAACTTTGGTTAAAAATGGAATGGTCTGACTCAGTGCCTTGGCCAAGTCCCTCCATCCTCACAATAAAATGAAGACTTAAAAATCATGGCCTGTTTAGTCCAGTCATTTAACCAAGTTAGGGGAAGCAGAAGAGCAGCAAAAAAAGAAGAAGCTGAGAAAGAATGAAGAAAGATGTGAAATGTGAAACAATGTCTTCACATTTAAAAAAAAAAAAAAAAAAAGAGTCACACCTTGACTGTGGCTTTGTCAGCTCAGAAAGCAGCTGGTTTCTGTGTGCCCTGCTCCCCGGCCTTGTTAAAAGCAGTGTCACCACTGATGCCTGGCCGTGCTCGTGGAGGGAATCCCAGCAGCTCCTCCTCATCCTCCCCTCTCGCTCAGCAGCACTGACAGCCCAGAGCATCCATCCACAGCCACAGCTGGGCTCCAGTCATTCGTCACTGCACGGACAGCCCAGAGCTGATCCTGCAGCATCGTTCTGCCCGTGGAGCCCCTTTATGAGACTCCTAAATGCCTTTTGAAACAAAGCTGTGAGGACAGCTCTACTAATTACAAGAAACTAGCCACTTTGAGGGGTAATTTGTGGTGGCTTTTGGTGAGGACTTGTGCTCTCTGTTGTGCTCCTGCGTCTTTTGAAGCTTCTGTTGAATAAGAATTCTAAACAATCCCTAGCAGAGGTACAGCCCTCTCAGCCCACATGAAAGCTGGCAATTACACAGCTGCAGACAGCGGGAAAAGTCTTTCAAAAACTGCACATCCACCTCAACCACACCTCTGCCTCTCCAGGTGCTGTTGCAAGGCTCGGCTCCCGCAGGGACAGAGCCAGGGCATGCCGAGGGAGCCGGGAGGGATCACCGGACCAGGCGAGGGGGCCGGGCTGCCCCCGCGATCCCCTCCCTCCCCGCAGCAATGCGATTCCCGGAGCCGGAGCTGCAGGGGCTCTGCGAGTCGCGTTCGTGTTCTCGCAGCGCGGCTCCCGTTAATTACCGCTCGTGATTAGCATTTACAGCGGGCACAACTTGATTACAGGCTTTGTTCAGCACCAGGGGCCGTGTGATTCCCCGGTTCCGTGGCGCAGAGCGGGGTATCAGTGTCCATTTAGCTGGATGAGATAATTCGGGGGCACTGCGGCACCGCTGGCACATGTGACAGATGCCTCTGCTTGCCCTGTGCCGTCCCTTCTTCTAGCAGTACAAAAAGCATCCGAGAAATTCGTGTTTCACTTGTTTTTTTCCTTTCTCTCATATCCTCTTTTCGCCACTTCTCCCATCTAAACATTCACATTCCCTCCTCCTTCCCAGTGTGTTCTCACATGGAATAGTCCCACAATAATTTCCCAACCCCAGCCTGCCATTCAGCAGAGGCACTCTGCCTCTGCCTCTCCCGTTTAAAATCAGAAGCACAACAAAACAGGAAATCATTTTAATGTTTCCTAGAGGTCCTTGCCACTGTTTTTGAGGTCATAGAATCATAGAATGGTTGGGGTTCAAAGGGACCTTAAGGATCATCTGCTCCCAGTCCCCAAATACCTTCCTCCCCTTTACTCTTTCACTTGACTGAGACCCTTTAAGTTGTTTAATTCTTCAGTGCTGGACAGAGCTTTACCCTGAAAGAGCAGAGTATTTTCTTCTGCTCAGCTTGAAAGGATAGTTTTAACTGATTAACTCAGACATGCTCCAGAAAGAGGGTTTTTTAATTCAGTTTTTACGTGAACATCGTGTTCACATTAGAAGCATCAGTAACGGGGGAAAAAAAGGATGATTTCTCAATAATTATTAAAAAGACCAGAATTTCAATTAAATTCATGACCAGTAGCAGGAAGGGTAAGAGAATCCAATTACAGCAACTCTTGCTTCCATCAGATGCTCCATGGGGATAAAAATGACCGCATGTGTGAGCAGAAATTGCAATCTGAGATCCCACACGAGGATGTTGGCTCTGGACGGCAGCAAGCAGCTTTGATTTTCTGCCACTTTCCCTGACCAGCAACGTGCTCCCCCCTAACTCACACAAAATCAGTATTTATATCAACAAGGGTTCCTTTGGGCTAAGAGATACCAAGAACCCATTACAAGCATTTTGTTCTCCATCCTCTCAGCGTGCATTAGAGATCTGTGAATCTGCCATCAGCTCAGCTAGATCGTGATAAGTGGCAGCAGAATGGTGCCAGCCACTCTATAAATGGAATTTTCAAGACAGGAAAAAAAAAACCAACAGGAAATGAACCAAACCAAAACAACGACTAAATCTGTGCTGTTTAAAAGGATGAGAGATGGAGAAAATTCTCAATTGTCAGAACAACTGCTGTCATTGTGGGGAGAAAAAGGATGTGTGCCCCCAGTGTCCCTTGGGCCCAAAAACAAAGAAAATAAATGTTTCCCTTTCGTATCTGTCTCATTGCAGGGAAATCATCTCAGTGCCACAGTCTGGGAGTGACATATGAGTTGAAAGCCGAGCCCCTGGCAGAGGGGAGCGCACACAGCACCGAGCAATCCCAGCTGTGCAGTGATATTTACCTTAATAACCTGCCCAGGCGAGCAGGAAAGGCCAAACTGAGACAACTCCTACAAAAGGATAGGGGTGAGGCTCAAGAGGTTATAGCTGGAGAATCAGCTGCAATAGGAATTTGTAAGGCCAGTCTTCTGCAGCTTGCACCTTCCTGCTGTCACCTACGCTTCTATGCCTTGGGAAAGGTACACTCCAACTTTGCAAACACAGCAGCACTTGGAAAAAACCCTCCAGGGCTCAAATATCTGAGCTGGGACTCATCACCACCCAGCTGGGCTACTCCACTTCCTCTGCTGGTGTTCCCCACACCGAGACCTGGAGGAGAAGGCTGGCCTGGCCGGAAGGCGCTGCCAGAGCGGCTCGGGCAGTCTGTCCCAGCCCCCACAGGTCCCCTCCGCTGGGGCTCGGGTAGCCCAGATTCCTCCCCAGCCCTCAGCAGCGGCAGCTGGGAACCCCCAGCACCCCACACATCAGCCAGCTGCGGAGACAAGCGGGGCTGATGCTGCTGCTCCGCGGGATCCGGGAGGTTCCGCACGAGGCGACAGCCAGGACTGATCCCATTTTCTGAGGTATTTAAAGTCCCACTGTTCCATTCCCAGGTGCTAAAATAGCATCACTATTAAAGTCTAAATGCTGGGACTCCGAGAATAACCTTTTTCTGCAGGAAAACATAGAGGAATATTAACTAGACAGAATTGGTTCACTCTGGAATTTTACCACGGTAAGATTGACACTCTGAGCACAAACAACCTCCCCACGCTGAGATTTCACCTGCAAGGGCCACACTGGATTTCCTGTACAGAGATAAAGGACACACTCTTGAAATGGCACCTTTTGAATGTTACATTTTCAATATGACAGAAATTTTAATTCA
This sequence comes from Cnemophilus loriae, assembly GCA_013397755.1. NCBI lineage: Eukaryota > Metazoa > Chordata > Aves > Passeriformes > Corvidae > Cnemophilus > Cnemophilus loriae. The sequence goes on from VZTF01005104.1 coordinate 226,302, forward strand.
CCCTTCATTCGTAAAAGAGTCTAGCAACTTCCTGAGAATGCCTGAAATAATGGTGCCATTATACTCATATTTAATTTACGACGAAAGCCAAAAAAGCCACTTTCACTCCTTGAATTCCCAGTACTTCTGTGACTTGCTGTAAGCCAGGCCACAGAGGGACAGGGATTGTTTTTTCTCTGTTTCAGAAAGTAATAATCAACCAACTAAACTCCAGTATTAAAGCTCACTCAGCCTGTGACAGCAGTGACATATCTCAGCACTGACTGGAAAAGAAAAGCCATTGACCACAAAAAACAAAGGACAGGTTTTTTAAAATAATGAGATATTTGTTTCTTAATATGAACAAGTCATTTTATATAAAAGAATAGGAGAAAATTATTAATTTTGTTTGACCCCAAATGACCCCATGCAGCTGCAACAAGGCCTCAGTGGGATTTAAAGCATCAGGCAGAGCCTTTTACCTCCAGCCCAGCGGAAGTAACTGAGCACAAGCAACACAAATAGAGATGCTCAGATGTTCCTGTCCTCACTTTAACTCAGCACACGCTGTCAGAGGGAGAACATGCTCTTGGAAATGGTGGGGGGTTTCCCAAGGACAAGCACACTTCAAAGGAAAATATCTAGTGCCATTTATTTTAAGTATTAAAATGCATTTTTAGACAAATAATGGCACTGCACAATTACTGTCCTCGTTTTCTCCTAGAGGTTCCCCACTGACGCTAGGGCTCGGAAAATAAATAGCTGGAGAAAGAAGTCACAAATCAGCAGTGGAAGGAAAGGGAGATAGCAAAAAACTATTACCTGACAGCAGATAGCTACAGAGCTCAGCATTTTTATCAGTGTTTGAGTAATGGAACTTCCAAACTGGGCACAGCAGGGAGGGAAGCAGGTCAAGGCCAAACTCTGACACTGAAAAGGATGCTGTGACAGCCCACGGAGCTGCCAGACACCCCTGATGGCCCCCGACACTCAGAAATGCCTGGCTGGGGCACTGCTGCTCTCAGGGTCACACTGCACCCAGGGCCTGGTCAAAATCCAGAGAAACCAAACCAAAATCCATGTTGTGCTTTGGTATATAAAATACAGCCAGGTTTTTAGTCCCTTCTCCGAGAACCAGCAGCCCTGATGGTTATTAAGTGCCTGGTTGGTTTTATGCAGCACCTCAGCCCTGACCCTCAGAACAGCAATCCCAGGGGTGACAGTGATGGGGCAGCTCCCCAGGAGCCTGGGTACCACTGACAGAGGCAGCACGAGGCAGCTTTGGGCCAGCAGGGCAAGTTTGGCATGTGAGAAACAATATTTTCTATTCTTAAACCAGGTCAATGCAAGTGCTAACACTGCTAAATAACCTCTTACCCACCACTGTTCCCCTCCTGGGCTCTCCATCCCTAAATTGGTACTACTGGGCAGTTTAGGATGCTTCTGAAATGCTTTGATTGTCTTTAGTTTTCCATTTTCTTCCCTCACGCAGCTCTTCCCTCTTACTGAGTCAATAGAATAATGAGGATGCTGTTCTTAGGTTTAAAGCTGAGTAAGTGACATTTCTATCCATTATTTATTTGCCTTGAAATTCTCATGAATACCACCAGTGATAATCACCTAATTTCTACCAATTTATTTCTAGATCACCATCACACACAAAGTGTGCTGCAGGTAGCAGCTCAATCCAATATTTATGAAGTGATTTTTCTTTCAATGAATGCAGAGAGCCTCAGCGTGGTTACAACTACAGCTGTTCTTTGAAATTCCAGGCTGGGGACACAATGAATAGGGACACATCTCAGCCTGCTGGCACTCACACGATCGCTGGGAAGCGCCAGGATCCTGCAAGAGAGCTGCACTGGATGTACTCACCTGTGCTACACAGTTAGCTCTACACAAAGGTTACTCACTGTGCTACACAGAGTTAGCTCTACACAAAGGTTACTCACGTTGTGCCACACAGAGTTAGCTCTACACAAAGGTTACTCACGTTGTGCCACACAGAGTTAGCTCTACGCAAAGGTTACTCACTTGTGCTACCCAGAGTTAGCTCTACACAAAGGTTACTCCCTCTGGTAAGTTCTGCTGTTCTGGTGAGCAGCACCAAGCACTGCTGAGGGCTCCGTGACCTCCCTGACAGCCCCAGGCAGAGATTTTGGAGGGGACTGCGACGAGCTGGAGCAGCCTGTGCTGGTGGTGGCAAACCCATGGACAGTGCCCAGCCTCTGATGGGATCAGACCCCGCTGTGGGCAGCCACGTGGCACCTCCCCTGCTGCTCCCAAAACTCCCAAAACACTGCGGGCACAGGGTGCTCATTCACAGCACTCTCAGCAAGAGCCTGGGCTATTCCTGCAATTCGGGGGTTTTTAAACTTCCAGTAAAAATTAGGAAGACAGGGATGTCCATGCTGGATTTTGTTGGACATCCTGGATAACCCCATCACATTCAGCAAGTTTTAGCCATAGAACTTCATGGCTTTCATGTTGTTTTTTTCCAGGACTTTGTTATGGGACATTGAACAACCACGCACAATTTGGGATGTCTGGGTAAAATAAAGGGCAGTAACTACGACTGACATTTTAGACTGCAGTTACTGATAAAGAATGATAATGAATGAATAAAATACAACTCTGGGAAAAAATGGTGCAAAGCCAAAAGAAAAGCAGCGTTTAATGACTGCCATGACAACAAGCTATATATTTTGCTCAAATCAAAGACAAGCAATTGCATGTGACTGCAGATTGAAAACAAAATTATATTCCTCACTACAGCCTCTGCCAATTCCACGGGTCTGTATAAGCCATAATTTTTTTCACGTTTTAAGAATCATCACAGATTTCTGTAGGAGGTTGGAGGTCACAGTGCACCTCCCTATCCTGGCTCCTGTTACACTGAAACCTCAAAGCTTTTCAGTTCCAAGCAGGGGCCAAAGCCAAGCCCTTCAAATTCTGCTGGACTTCTTGGGATGTTTTGACTTGCAGCCTTTGAAACCCACATCATTCATGGTCTAACACCACCATCCATCCAAACCCCTCCATTTTCATCTTCTGCATCTGCACAGCCAAAATAATCTTGTTAAGACAGGTGGCTAAAAGATTTCAGGGCAGCTCTACACTGAAATTGTGCAGGAGGATTGATGAGGTTTTAGTGCCATCTGATTTGAACTCAGGCTCAGAGGTGAAGCAGAGGCTGATGTGCATGTGAGTGCCAGCAGCTCTCCCCTACGATGCATCTGCTCTGTCCCTGTCCCAGCTCTTCCCTGAGCCATTCCCTGAGCCATTACCCAGCAGCAATCCGCAGCAGGCCCAGGCGGTTGTGAGTTATTTTCCTCGGAATCTGACAAACTTCACTCTGACTCAGCCTGATCTCCATTCCAAAATAGGGAAGAGGAAAGCAGCCAAGATGAGGAGAGGAGGAGGAGGAGGAAAGGGAGGAGCAGGCAGCTGAGCTGTTTTTAGAAAGAAGGGCAAAAGGAAGCTCGGGTGTCCCTGAATCCCAAGCAGAAGTAGTGTTCCACTGTTGATCTTTTCTTCCCCATTGAATTCAAGACTCACACAGGCCTTGGGATCAGAGTGGAGCAGAAAGAATGGGCACAGCATCCCATTGGCACGGATGCAGAAGTAGTGGGTAATTACACTAAAGATGTTTTTGGCACGCACAGCCACCACCCAGGAAGAGGATGATCAGCAGTCCTGGCAAATGGCACAGGAAAAGATCTAACGAGGAAAATTTCACACTAAGGATGCCCCAGCCTGTGTCAGGATCAAATGGAAGAGACTTTGCAGTCCTTATGTGATCATTTGCTCTTTTCTCTCCCCCTCTGAGCACATTACCAGAGTAAATCCTCCCTCCCTCAGAGTCATTTGTAGAAGAAAATCTCCGTGTGCAGCTCTGCAGTCTCTCAGCATCAAAACCTGGGACTGCTGTGAGCTGGCTCTCGGACTGGCTGGAACTATTAGCAAGAGAAATGAACTAGAAAATATCCATAATAAGCACATGACCAAAAATAACACATCCAAATGAGAATCCATGCATCCCCACAGGAAGGCAGCCACAAAACACGGTGTGTGCTCCTTGCAAACCCTGCAGCAGGCCCAGGGCTCGCTCCCTGGAGCTCTCCTGCATTCAGAGAATGTCAGGAAAACACAGCAAACTTTGGAGTTTGGCTCTCGTGTCATGCCCACCTCTCACTCCCCCCTGTGCCTGCACAGGTGCCAACCAGGCCCTTTACAAAACCCTTCAAGGATTCAAACCACATTTTTCTTGTCTAAATGCCAGAGCTACTGCTCATGTTCAGAGCTTGCTTCCTTAGGACCAGCTCTTCCAGGGACCAGGTGCCCTCAGCCTTTCCGGGGCTGTTTCACTGCATAAAAGGGACATGGAAAGGTCTCCCTTGTCCCCTTTCTACCTGTGGGACCACAGGAAGTGTTTGTGAGGCACCTGAGACCTTTCCTTTCAGAGAAAGCTGTTCCCACCGGAGCTACACAAATTCACCTGGGTAGGTCTGGTGATCCAGAGTGGATGGGATTGGACTTGGGGTCAGTCCTTCCAGAAGGATGGGTGGAACAACTGGACAGAGGAAGGGAAAATGAAGAAAGGACTATCAGAGGAAGATCCCTGGGCAGAGCACAGAGTCAGGAAGGCAATATTGAGATGAAAGAGCACAGAGGAACAGCAGGGCAGACCTTGGAATTGGTGGTGGAAGGACAGGCCGTGATAAGGAGCTGGAGATGGATCTCAGGAGAGCATAAAAAAGTTACATTTCCTACTCCTCAAGTGTGTAAGTACAAGTAAATACCACTCAAACACAGCCCCAGACTCTGCTGAACACCAGGACCACGAGCCTGACCCCAACACTCCCCACGGCCACAGGGGATGTGGGGGAGCAGGGGGGGCACAGGGGGAGGGCAGCCCCCTCCCCACACTGCCCCACACACCACTCCCTGCAGGCCCATCACCATAACAACCACGAGAAATGGCCACAAATAGAATCTCTCCTGCCAGCAGGGCAGCCCAGTGGCAGGATTTAGCTCCAGTCCTCCCAGTGCCCTGCTCCTGGCACGTCCCAACACGCGTGTGTACAGCCAGGACAGGCACAGGTGAGCACAGACACTCACAGGAGCCACAGGCAGAGCCCCGGAGCCCTGTGACCACCCCAGCTGTGAGAATGACCCCTCTGAGCTTTGTGCTTCCAAATCCTCTGCTTCTCCTCTCTGCTGAGGGAGGCACTCGCTCAAGGTCTCCTGTTCAAGGTCTCCTGTTCAAGGTCTCCTGTTCAAGGTCTCTCGTTCAAGGTCTCTCATTCAAGGTCTCCTGTTCAAGGTCTCCTGTTCAAGGTCTCTTGTTCAAGCTCTGTGGCCTCGGAGCCCTGCACAAGCCCTGCCAGCTCTGTCCAGAGAGAAGCCACCAAAGCTTCTGGGGCCTCTCTTGTTCAAGGAGCAAAAGAGATAAAGGGCCCACTTATTTGAAAAGAATGGCAGAAAAATGATGGGACTGCCCAGATAAGAAAGCAATTTTCTGCAGGAAAGAAGCTGGGGATTCTTGACAGTGCTTGCAGATCCCAGAGCCAAACAGAATGGTTCTTTCTCAGACTGCTGGGAGATGCGAGACACCTTTACCGCATCCTTGTTGTGAACATCTGCATCTTAAACCTCCTGTGACAACTCCGAATTCCCCAGGTTTACTGACCACAACTGACCACTGCCTCACCCACTGGTCCCATTTCCCACCAGCAAACCCCGTGTCCCGACTGGGACTGGAATGATCTCTGCCGTGACCAAGAACTCTCACCTGCGCCAGGTAATACACAGAGAAATGCAGATAATAAAAACGCTTCCCAAGGACCCGATTATGTCCCCAGTATTTATTCCTGGGCTCCTGCATCTGCTTTAATCCTGCTGATGCTGGGCTAAGCTTCAACATAAACAACGCGGTGCATTTCCCACCACCATTAAATGGAATTAATGGACACAATTAGTCAGCCAAAGATAAAACCCTCTGGCAGAAAGTCCATAGCAATGTAAATTTTAGTCTATTTTTTGAAAGTATTTTATTTACTTGGCACCTTTGGCTTTGTTTTTCATTCATCATAGTCCTTTTATCCCCTGAAACCTATATTGATTCCGTTTCAAACTCTGCTCTTAATCTCATTTAATACATGTAGATGTTAGATCATTTCATATTCCAGTCGCCTGGGAAGTTGACAAAACCAGCTTTTTATAATCTCATTTTTCATTTAAATATTTGTCAAATTCTGTTTTCAGCACCCTCACTCATCTGGTTTTCTTTATTCCTAAAGAAATGTGTATCATGACAAACACCTGTGATTACAGGGCAGGAAATACTCAGATTCCACCTGCCAAGAGCTGATTCCCAGATTTGTGTGCCTGATTTGGGACCTCTCAGGCCTCCGCATGAGGGTACGATATTGGCCCATGATGAAGCTCCTCATTTGTGTGCCCTGCGTGCCTACAAATGGCTTTTATTTTTCACCCACAGCAACGCCACTTGTGCATTCAGTGCCATTAACTCCTCCTGTCGATTAGGCAAGGAATTATGTGAATGTTTTACTGAAAAATGGCAGGAAAAAATCAGAGTACAGCTATGTGAGCGAGGAAGAGTGATCTGAAAAGGCTGGACCCTCATTTCTCAAGCAGCTGCAACTTGCATTGATGCTTAAAGCCAACTGAAGTGAAGCATGTAAAGCAACAGCAAAATCATTTCTCTATATATTCAAGAGATTTTCATCCCAAGGGTTGCTGAAGAACTTTTCCGAGATCTATAAAGAGAGATAAATCAACAGATCTCAAAAGAGAGAATACTTCTAGGCTGGAATTTGAAATATTTCTGTAACAGCAACTTGGAAAGGATGGGCAGAGTAGTGCATTAAAATTGCAATGAAATACAGTGCTGGGACATAGGGGTGATAGCACAGGACTTTCAAAAGGCACTTGCATTGCCACGAGATCCTCGTAAGGTCTAGATAAAATTAAATCATCGGCTTTAAACAGCTGAAGGAGCTCCTTAGCAGAGCCCCACATTCTCTGGTCACTGGGGACAACAGCCCTGGAGGGCCCAGCCTCCACCCCCTGCTCTCCTCACCAGCAGAAATCCTCCCCTGAGGCACAGGGGAGAGAAAAACCTGAGCTGGGAGCTGAGTCCTGGGTGGAAAATTGGTAAATGATGGAAAGCAGTATTATCTCTCTTCATAAAATGACATTTTTGTTACTGGATAATCCTTAAAGTCTTCAAAATGGCAATTTGCACGTGAGGAAGCAGCTCCCCTGGGGCACAACCAGCAAATTCTGAGGGCACCAGCTCCCAGGGACCATTGCAGCTAAATGAATTTCCCCTCTCATAAGGAATACGGAGCTTCGTGAAGAGCCCTCCTCAAAATAATGTGGTCCAAACTTGCCCTCTGCAGTTAATGTGCTGCAACAAACTCCTCCTCTCCAGCTGACCCCGGCAGGGCCTTTCCCTGGAGAAATGAACTCCTGAATCACTGCACTGATCAATGCCTTCACCTCCCTCCTACCCCCCAGGCTCACCTGAAAGCTCACACCTCCTTCCACCATCAATCCAGATCAAAGGCAAAGTCCAGACCAGCTCCTTGAGGTGCATCTATTATACACACCAAGGAAGTGGGTTAAACAATGTATTTATCAGCAAACATTCCTGTAGGGAAAGGAAAAAAATCATGGTCGAACGTTGTTATAATTGTGGGGCACGTTTTCCCTGAATAATAATAATTATAGATCCGTGCACTGAGTATGGTGTGGAGCAGAAACAGCTCAGAAACTTCAGGTCACAGCTTGGAGAAAAACAAAAACTTGCCCAGATCAATATCAGCAACCAGGAAAACCCGTGTAGGTTTTGATTTTGCAAAGCCACTGGTAATCAGACCACGAGTTCTTCTCATCTCAGCCCCCAAAGTTCAAAGGAATATTCTGATATTGATTTGGCTCTAAACATCTCCCTCAGAACAACAACCCCAACAGAAGAGAGCCGGGCACACAAAACCATGAAAATAAAGGAAAATCTTTAAAGAGAAAGTTTTCATTCTTACAAAAAGAAGAGAAAAAAACCCAAACGTCCAACAAAAAAAAAAACCCCAAAACCCCAACAAACCAATAAAAAGAAACTCCAACTCAGTTGTTACATCCCTTTCCAAATTCTCTCTACACGTCTACTTTGAAGATATTTTTGCCTTGAAAGAAATAATTTTAATGTAAAATTATTCCATAGCATTTGCAGTTGAAATCTGCCTCTGCAAGGACTGCTCCATAGCTCATTTTGAAGAGAGAGAATAAAATACAAGGGAAATGTTTATTTCTGTAACATCAAAAGTCAGCTGTAATTTAATTAGCAGCTATGGCAGATTACAAGATTTGTGATTCCTCCAATAAACACAGATTTTTTTTTAGGGGCAATTAACACAAGGCCAGATGTGAAGCCTTGAAATTCAGAGAGAACAAAAGTGGGAGGTGGAGCTGACAATAAAAACGCAGGAAGTGGAAACAAATAAGTTGTTTTCTAATTTTTATCACAGTGGTCCTTGCTTGGGGGGAGACAGGTTACTGTTACAGGCAGATCAAATAACTAAATCTGGTGCAGAGCTTCCTCGTGTGCAGGATGGAATTCCTGTTACCCGTGCCCCTCCATTCAGAGCAAAGTTGTTTATTCATTAAAAAAATAAATTACTTGTAGCAGTAATTTGGGGGTTCATGAACTTCTATTATTTGTTGCATTTAATAAGCGCAGGGAAAGAAAAAGGTCATGTCTTGACTGGAATAGCTTGTAAGTGAATTTATCAGCAAAACACAGAAGCTGAAGATAAGGACAATCCACGTTTAGTTGCTGTATTTGATTGTTTTCCTTGTGGCTTAATAGTATAAATTAAAAGAGAGCTTAAATGTTAGCACCACTGACAAGATGGCACATCCAAAATTATAAGGAAGCAAATAAAATGATTCATGTGGAATTTTGAAATATCTCAAAATATGTCAGCCACCAGATGTCACAAAACCTGCAGGGGATGATGCACTGCACCAAGAGAAGGGCAAGGCTCTGGCAAAGCACAGCACGGCAGGAAATTATCCTACCAGTGCCCATAAATCTGAGAGCCGGGGAAGGAAAGGAATAAAACACACCGAAGACAAAACAAACTGAGATTTTCTCTGCCATGCTCTGCCTCAAAGGAGAAGTGAAGTGTTCAAGACCAGCATATCTTGAGCGTGGCAGAAAATAAGACTGCCATGAACTGCAAAAGAGCATTCAAAAATCCCTAGGGCCAGCCTGACCTTCCCTAAGTGTGCCAAGGTCAGTCCGATCAGCATCGCTCACAAATGCCACAGACCACGCAGTTACCTGGACTGCCAACAGCACAAATTCCCAAATACTGATTTTTATTCACACACAAAATGTAACAAATCCCATGTGAAAGGCACCGTTCAGAACAACCAGAAAGTCCTTTCCCCACTGGCTTTGCCAAATGCATTTCCATGTACTTATGGAAACACAGGAAATGTGCATGAATTCATTTCTATCCCAGCTTGATGCTGATAGCAAACCCTCAGCCTAAGAAGTGATGCTCAGTAAAGAACTGGACAAAACCTGACCCAATTTGCCAGAACTAAGGCGGCAGAGGGTGCAAACAAGCATTTATCCTGTGCAGGAAAGAGCCCCAGCAAACAAACTCTGCATTAAGACCCCTGAACACTTCTAAAAGCCCCGCAAGAGCATTATTCCTCCTGACTCTGGATTTACTCACTTGGATTGCAGGGACCGAGGAGCTCTGGCAAAGCACCACAGCCAAACCAGGGCACCCAGGCAGGGATGCAGAGCCTTTGGCGTGGGGGTGAGCAGAGGGGCTGCAGAATGTTAGGGGAGGAGTTGTGTGCTCAAATTCATTAATCTAATTAAATATCAACAGTAAGAAAGGTTAATAAAGGGAAAGACAGATTTCCAACGGCTTTGACCTTGAGTTGTTATTGAAGTGCAAATGCTCTCCCTAGGAAATGTGGTTTCTTGGTGGAAGCAAGGCAGTCTGCAAGAGAACCTGCAAAACAGCCACAGCATCCTATTTATCTCCTTCTGCTCGGGATACAGTCCTGGGAACATGGGAAATATGGGGCTCCTAACTTGAAGCAGCTTGTGACATATAGAGAGGAAACAGAAGTGGTTTTTCAGTCAGATCACCCACTACGTCCAAAATAACAATCCACCCTATCCACTCTGACAAAATAACACATAATAGAACTAAAACTGTGCTGACAAAAATAGTCTGTTAAGCTTCCCATTCCTCTGAGGCCTGCAGTCTATTTTTGCTGCTGAGAGCTGGAGTTACACACGCCCCACCGAAGCTGCCTCGGCTCAGCCACTTGAAAGAAGCAGCCTGCAAAGCATTAATAATTCATCTGATTGAGTTTCGCTGGCACATTCAGCAACCAAACTGCACCAAACTGTCCTGTGAGGAAGGAGAGAGGAGCTGTTGCAGCAGGATGTCTCCTGCTTTACAGCACGTTCCTTTTACGTCGTTCTCTTCCGTGTGTTTATTGGCGATGAAAAGCTGCCTCGGGCAGTCCAGGAGAAAAAGGTGCTCGTGTAGCAGCAGAGCAGGAAAAGCAGAGACATCAGAAGGGTGAAATTTTCCATGTCAACAATGATCCACCAATCCAATTTACTTCTGATAGCTCCGTGCTCTTTGATAATCCTTTTGAGAAGTTATCCCTGGCACAGGAAGGGCAGCAAAGACCTCTGGTGCCATCGCTCCTTTTTCCACTTAAAAATGAGCAAAGCGGAGATGCAGCTCACACGTGAAACATCCCATTATTTCTGTGTTGATACGAGGCACAAACAGCTTCAAAAGGAAAGGCTCTGCTGCCACACCAGCACATCATTAACTGAGTCCTACATTGAGGTCCATTCATTTTACTTTCAAAATATTTTCTAGAAAATGGGACTGAATTAAACCTCTGGCAGCCTCCAGGTTTATTCACTCTATCGATTGCTCTGGAGATGAGTGGGAGTAATTATTTTGAAAAGGTTCATTCTCCAGAGTGAAGATGGAGAGTGTTAAATGTATTCAAAGTGGTGAATAGCAGACAGCTGAAAGTGAGAGAAGATGCAGCTATGAATGACTGAGAAGGAAATGCACAGAGGACTGGGGTCTGCAACAGCAACTTCTGATGACCACCATGGCACAGAGGGGATGTTGAGAACGCCCCAAAACAGAGCTTCCTCTCTTCTGAGGTGGGATGCAAAAGGCCCAGCTTTACTCCTCGACAAACCTGTTCCCTGCCATGTGAGCCTGGACGCGTTGCAGTTTTTATTTGCACAAACAGTGCCCTGGACACCAAAGCCTTGCCTCTGGCTGAGCAGAACTGCCCCTAAAGCAGCCAACACACCCAGGGCAGCCCCAACCCCACCACAGCCTCCCCCAGGAGAGGGGGACAACAGCTTCAGGATTCGTGTGGCGAGGCAGGAAAATGATTTGTTACCTAAAAGGATTTGTCCCAGTTTAGTTACAATACTGGATTTTAGTGTTTTGCAACTAACACAGGACCTGTGAGGCCCACAATTACCTTTTATATCACAGTTAAAGGGGCAGGTGTCAAAACCTGAGAAAGATGATAATCCATGGACATTAATCATCCCAGCACCTGGGGACACAAAGCTCTGCAAAAGACAGGACACAATGTCTGGCAAAACATGTCCAAGAGAAAATCCATGGGCTGAGGTTTCACCAAGAGGAGCTGCACCTCACAAATAACTTCGTGCTTTCAGCTCAGTGCTTCTGTATAATCAAATATATATATTTTCATATATAAGCTATTTCTTCTTAACAGATGGGGAAAATCCATAAATTAGATCTCTCTGGCATTAATTTGTTGGTGATTTTTCATTTGCATGAAACCAACCTTAAGTAATTTGTGTTTATGAGAAAAAAACCCAAGATCTTTCACCATCTTGAACTTCGCCCTCTCATGGAACAGGTCATTCATTGAATCATTATTGGATTTCAGTAATTAAGTCTCTTCAGCATAGCAGTTATTCATCTGAGTAGGTCTTAAAATATCACAGCAAGAGAGCATTAGCAACCACTTTTAGAAAAGTAATTCAGCCTAAAGAAAATGGAATATCATTTGTCCTTCGCAGTGTGCTGTTCTGGCCCCCAAAACCCTCAGGTCCTGCTGGATCAAACAGAACGGCTCAGGAACACTTGCTCACCACACAGGAGACCTTCTCTTTTCCCAGAAAGTTCAGGATTTAAGCAGGGGGCTTGTTTCCCTGGTTTTCACAACTGTTTGTGCCATGCTAATAGAAAATGAAGAGCCAGATCTGTCACACCCATGCTGGTCATCACTTCGATGTTTTGTGAGCAAATAAACCAGAGAACAGAATTTTGTCAAAGTTTTTTCAGAATGTGTGGACTGAGCCATTTTTCTTAAGAAGACATCCAATACATTTTGACTGATTTACTCTCTTTTTCAACTGAAAAACGTGTCCATGCAGAAAGAGAGGAATCTGATCGTTTGTCTGGGGATTTCCAGGCCTTCCATGCTGCAAATCCCAGGGCTGCAAATCCCAGGAAGGCCCAGACAAATTGCTCCTGAATGGGCTCAGCTTATCCAGCAGCACAGGACATATTTCATCAGGTAAACACAAAAGCCAGTAAAACCACGAGCAGAGCCACACCATCACTCCTATTTTCTATCCCACATCCAGCCTCTGCTCCTGGGAGCAGCAGCCTCCAGAGCCCCAGTGCTGGGGTTCACAGGTGGCCCCGTGGCCACTCCCAGGGGGTTTGGTGCCCCAAGAGGGTGATGCACTCCCGGGATGTGAACAGCTCATCGTCCAAAAAGCAGATGATTAAACAGCTTCTATATGTAAGCCAAGGATTCCAGCCCATAAAACAAAATTATGCAGCCAGAGCAGAAATTTCCTGCGTGGCAATAATGTCAGAAAAGCTGGGAGCAGCTGCAGGTTTTGCAGGAGAGCTCCCCGCAGGGTGGGCTCTGCTCTGGGCTGCCTGAATGGCACTCACAAGGCAGGGCCTCCCTGCAGAGATCCAGCCAGTCCTCAGCAGAGGTTGACTGATTAGGAAAGGAAGCCAAATAAAGAAGTATAAAGTGCCCGCAGACCCCGACTGAATCCCTGCGATAAGCCCGGGAAGCAAAGAAGGCGCGAGATGGATCAGCGTGCTCCCTGCCCTCCTCGCTCCGGGATGTGCTTCGCACTGGTGCCGAAGAACTCTCGTGCCTGGGCAGAAGTCGTTTGTTAGGAAGAGAAAGTCACAGTTCACACTACGGGACTTATTTTGCTTTACTGCTCGTAATTCAGGCTGCCTGGTGGTGCTTGTTTCTGCAGTCCCAGACCTATAGGAGCTTGTGTTAAAAAGTTGCCTGGCACAATGCCGGCATCATTTGCCTCCTCTTTGATGCCAAATGCTCTTGCTTTTTACGTCTTCCAGGATCTCAGACACAGCCCAGCAGCCATCTGCAGAGCTCTCCCCTCCTCCCCCCAAGTTTCAATTATTTTGCCATCTAAGCAGCAGTTACTCTAACACTGAGCTGCAGTTCCCGGGGGACTGCAGCTCTCCCGCAGTTTGACTGGAGCTCCAGCCAAGCTTCTTTCCCACTTTGTGGTATTATTCTAATCAGCTGAACAGCACCGGCGTCATGGAACCTCACAATACCTGGACAAAGCTGTTTGGAGTCCTGGAGCTTATTTTCTTCAAGACTTATGAATAAATTATAGCTCCCAGCACTAAAAGATTTCATTAAACTGACAAGCACCCAAAAGATTGGAGTTTTTTCAACAGCTCTTTCCTATCCCAAGAGAGATCGATCGCACTGGGAGCTGCAGTGGCCCTGGCTGTCACCAGGAGAGGAACCTCCTGCCCTCGTGGCTCTGAACCCCCGGGCCAGCCCAGCACCTTCACCCCCAGAACAGCCAGTCCAACCACGAGCACACCACCTCTCGTTTATTCCTTCCTGCTGAGCAATCAGTCCAGGGAGAATTCAGGCCATTTTTGCAGTACTTCCCTGGTTACCTGCACTGGGTTTTTCATTTATTCAGGTTTGTAGCTGGTGTTTGCTTTCTTTTTAATTCAGTGCCCTGGCTCCGCTCCCCTGCCTGGTGACATCACTGCAAGAGCAGCGCAGAGGACAGCACTGTGATTACCAGCACGATCAAAGGAGCAAACCCACCCTGGGCCTTAATGAGTCGCGATGCTGTCACCCGGGGCATGCCCCTGTGTGTCACTGGGACCTGAGCCTGACCCTGCCCAGGCTGCTCAGCTCATTACGGAGATCAGAGCCACAGCCTGGACCCGCTCCCTGTGCAAAGGGACCTGAGTGTTTGGATAATCCCCGTCCCTGCCGTACCAGAGGAGATGGGCTGATGTTAAATGAATACTGGTCATGTGAAAGAACCAGCAGCAGCATCTTCTCAAAGCTTCATTTCATCTCCTCATTGCTATGGAGCTGCTTCCTAGGACAGAAATGTGGCAATTCAGATGCTAATCCCTGATTTGGATTTAATTTCCCAGTTGCGAATAGATTCCAACATTTTCCTCTGGATCATCTTTTAACTGACACAAGCACATATTTCACACCTATACAAAAACCTGAACACAACAAATCCTTTCCTTCAGAGACTGAGATTTCATGAGGCTGCATCCAAAAGAAAAGAAAAGCTTCACGAAATGCCACAAGAATTTTATGGCTGATGAATCTCGAGCCTGAAACAGCATCTCCGTGAAAGGGAAGAGAGCAGGGACCTCGATGCTGAGATTTAACAGCTGCTGCGGAGAGGTGCAGGTAGTAAAAGCCACAGAATATGAAATATTGTAATGAATAAATTGAGAATTCTTAATTAAATTCAAGAAAACTCAGGCTGAAGTCCCTAAGCACTGTTATTTGAAACCTGCAGTGAAGGAGGGACAGAGGTTTTCTGGACATTAATGTAAAAGTTTTACTGAAGTTTCTGTTCTAAGTGTCGGTGATAAAATTTGGCACATAAACCCTCAGAGCTCACAATATTAGGGACACATTAAATTATTTATGGCTGAAAAAGCACAAAATACCAGACCAAATTACAGAGAGCCAGGCTATGCCAGATGTTTCACAACAATATGTATTTTCAGTCCTTAATTAAAAGAAGAAACAAGAACAAGAAGTCCCAAGTCACAATCATTACAAATCTTTGGAGGAAAAAAACTAAATCAAGTCTCTTATGATTCTCTAGTGACTTAAATTAAGTGCCCAATAAAGTGGGCAGTTAACCATGTAAGAACAGATCTCTCCAGGGCTTTAATTAAATGTGACTCATCTAAGTCACAACTGTCCTGGAAATTTCAGGTTCTCTCCTCAAGGGGGAAAAACCCAGGCTGTACAACAGGGACAAAGCTGAAAATTCACACTTTGGGGGTAAAATGTGCAGAGAAATGGATGATAAGGAGCAGATACAGAGAATTTGCAGGCTGTGCCATGCAGTGGGCATCTGCTTTTCCTGCCAAGGGGAGGGTAAGAGGAAGAAGCAGCATTTCAAGAGAATTGCAAATTATAATAGATACAAATGTACCCTGAACTCCAGCCCCCTCAGGAAAGAGTAATCCAGGCCTACTTCTCCATTTCAGTGGAGCAAGACTTTTTTATTTTACTATTTTATTTAAATTCGGGGTGGATCTCTCGGCCTCAGCAGATGTTCCTTACCGAGCCCTTGCTCACAGGTGAGCAGAGAAATGTCCTGGCTCCTGCCCTCTGCCAACCCGCCCAGAGAGTTTGGAGGGACGGCCAAGATGTGACGGTGTTTTCATAGGAAATCAGGACATTTTGGAACACAGAGATTTTCTTATGCAGAGTAGTTTGTTGCAGGTTATGTTCTCATCCCTGCAGGCCTGTCTGTAGCATAGGAAAGCGGCTGACCGCTGGATTTACCGACCCTAAAACTTGTGTCACAACAGTAACCATCAAATAACTTCCGTTTTAAGCAGGAATTTAGGTGTGAACTCAAGTTTTTACTCACAGCTAAACTGTCCCATGCCTGAATTAGTGCCTGTCCCCAGCCTGATAAAGGTGACTCCTCAAACACCGTCCCAGGACAGGGGTGAGCAAACACAGCAGAGAAGTGACTGCAATAAGTAACTTGCAATCTAAACATCTCCAAACTGCCCACTTGTCTTAGATCCTGTTTTCAACCACCCATCCACCTTCTTTACAGCTCCCTTTCCCTGCCAGAACCTTTATGGGTTTTAAGACAAGGTAGGCAGCAGCACTAAATAGGATTTGTGCAGCTGACACCTACCCCAGTGGTCAATTTGCCCCTGACTGAAGCACAGATTGTTCTTGCTGCAGGGTAAATCTGCACAAAATGATCACTGAGCAGCTGGGGCTGCAGGAAAAGATCCATTTCACTCTGGGACATTAAACTACGCTTGAACTTTCAAAAACCTAATTTTCTTGGGGATCGATATAGTCAATA
Organism: Cnemophilus loriae; assembly: GCA_013397755.1. NCBI lineage: Eukaryota > Metazoa > Chordata > Aves > Passeriformes > Corvidae > Cnemophilus > Cnemophilus loriae. The sequence continues at coordinate 242,770 of VZTF01005104.1, forward strand.
CAGGTGTTAAGGGAAAAACAATTACATCTGCTGTACTGGTGCACTGCCTGGTAACCCCCCCACAGCTCTGGCTGCTGGCCCACTGAAGCTCTGCTCTTCCATGAATCAGGAGGGAGCTCTGGTGATGCACAGCTAGAGGGGAAGGACCACTGACGGTGGACACAGCCTTACAGGTGTTACAGCCTGTAATTATTCCCTCCAGTGACTTCGATCACTCTGCTCTCACCTGGAGATTCACAGCGAGTCAAGTGCTCTCCCCTCCCCACCTCTGCCTGTATTTGACAATTAATTTTCTGGCATATTAAACCAATGATTATTAATGGTGCCACAGCTGCCCATGTCAGTGATTGTGATCAGCTCGAGTTCTCTTCAGCAGATAAATATTTTTCTATAAACCTAGCAACACTGGATTTATGGAGAAAACTGTCAGCTTCTCAGTGAAGAAACTCTATCTTCTCAAACATTTGTGCAGTGTGTAGTAAAACATAACCTTGATCCAAATATAAAAAGTGTTTAGGTAGGAGATGAAAGGGGTGGTTTCTTGAATTAGAAATAATATCCTAGCCAGGAGTTATTCATGAAAGTGGAGTCTTAATATTTACTTAGGCTTTCAGCTGCACTGATTTGCACTAGAATTTATTAACTCCTCAAATATTGCACAATGTACCTGGGCACTGAAATGGTCCCCACTGGAAGCTCACCAGAAGCAGGGTCTATCAGAACAGTGTCTATTTTAAGCACTCAGCTGGGCTTGTTTCTGCTTCACCTGGAGTCAAGGTTAAAAATGCCCATTTCCAGATTACAAAGCAGGGTTTGCTTACAGACAGGAGGTCCAGGAAAGGTTCTCACAGACCCTGAACGAGCCCTGCCCAGAAAGCTCTGTGGGCAGCACCTGCTGTGGGTTCCTGTGTCAGGGACAGACCCATCCCCTCTGTCCTGACCAGCAGCTCAGAGGTCCCAGGGGTCTCCTGCAATGCCAGACCCACTGTGACTCCTCCCAGAAATCCCAGGCACCCAACGCTGTCAAACCCAGAGAAGGAGCTGGGAAACCCTCAGTGAGCCAAGGCCGGGTGCAGGCAGCTTCACACGTGCACAAACCACACCAGAAACCATCTGCTGGCACCTTTTTCTGCACGTCCAACAGCTGTATGGATGGCTCCTGATTCCAGCTGTTCACAGGATCCAAAACTATTCCCTGCCTTGCACCATGTACAATACTCACTGTATTTTACATTTCAGTGGTTGAAGCCCTGACAAGACATAAAACTCATCAAACAACTCATGGCATGGCACTAAGAAGTTTACTACAAGCCTTCTCTCTGTTCAGTTTGTGTGCAGAACGTCTATTTTAATAAATTTGGTTCTGAAAACATGAATCTAGCTGAAGATTTCCTTAAAAAAAAGTTCAGATGTTATTTACACAACAAAAGCTGCCCATTTTTTTTTATGGCACCAGGCTCACAAACGTGCTTGGAGAATTTGCAGTTGAATGGTGAAAGGGCAAAATGGAGCAAGCACCGGAGATGTGAAAGCCTTTCAGATGGGAGCAGGGATCTGGCACATGGCCTTGGAAGAGCCAGAGCAGGTGTTCAAGAAACACCAAGTTCTGTCTCGGAGGCATCAGGCTCATCAATAATGGATTCCTCAGCATTCAGCTGCGTTTCTTCCCCATTTAAAGTTTGATATAGCTTGTTCATTTTCAGGAGATATTTTCCCCCGAGGAGCCCCAACACTTTGTTGTCACAGTTCCTAGAACTTCTCTGCTGGCGCCTGGCCCAGACAAGTTGTTACTGAGCACACGCCTTTATTATTGCTGAGAGACAGGAGATTTGACAATTCTGATAATGAACAAGTGCTGGGTGCTGCAAGGGACGCTGGCTGCTCCCCGTGTTCTAAACGCTTAAAGCGATGCCTTGAACATCTACGGACCTCCAAGCTGAACTTGCCACAATGCGAACTTCAAGGCAAGAAATTCTCCCTCCTCTTTTGCTGGGTCTGCGGCACCCACGGACTTCACACCGATGGTTGCAGGGCTGCAGAAAAGCCCAGGTATTCATCTGGAAATGGTCAGTGCTGGGGCACTGGAATTAGTCCGGGTTGCTAGGAACCTAATTCCAGGGTTAGGCTCATGCCTGGTCACCTGTCACAGCTCTGGGCTGCTTTCAGAGCTGTCGTTCAGGCTGTGCTGCAGATTTCTGCAGTTCTTCCCCATTCTGAGCTCCACAGAGCCTCTCTGTGCTGTCACTTGGCTCAGTCCCGCTGAGGTGTAACAGCCCAGGATGACAGATCTCATTACAAGTTTCTAGATAGCCCAAGTTCTCCTCATTAGGCTCGTCTGTGCCAGAGGAGCTTGCCAACCCAGAACCATATGGTTTTCCTTCTCATGCCTAGAGACCCCACTGCTTCCCTGCTCAGAACACTCCAAACAACATATGGGGCTGCGATGGATGCCCTTCCAGCAGGCCACAGTCCCACCAACACCCAGACTCCATCCGGCTCTGTCAGATGCATCTCAGAACATTCTCCCACCACTGCCCTGCTGGGAGTTCCAGAGTTCAGGGGCATCGTCACTGAAGCCTTGCAAACAGCCACTTGCAATGGCACTGATCAAACTCAGAGCCAGTTTGAGGCGTGAATTCAAACACAACATCCAACTCTTTCCAATCCAGGTGGAAGCTCCTTGTGTAAAATGAAAGCAAGAAGTTAAATTGCTGTGCCTTTCTGTCCACCTTGAAAACTACAGGCCAGCACTCTGAGCTCCCAGCCAGATCCTACCTGAGGTTCATTATTTCCCTTGTTTGCAGCAGGAGCCACACAGGGGAACCTTCAGAGTCACTGCCCAGCAGTGGCCCTGCAGAGGGGTTTAGCACAGAGCTGCACCCCAAGATCCCCATCTGCTCCGTGCTGGAGATGCCAGAGAATCCCTTCCCTGCCACAGAGGAGGGACTGGCAGCACTCTGCACTGCGTGTTTGTAACACATCTTAAAGATTTCATGTCAGGGTTCAGCTTGTACTCATGGCAGGAAGGACTCGAGGACCCTGAAGTGATGGGAGGCTCTGACACAGTGACAGAACCTTCAGCAGATGGATCAGGATGAAAACACAAATGCTGCTGGAAGAGCTGGTACCCTGAAACACAGCATTTATTCTGTGCTTGCAAATACACTCCGTGCTGAAGACAAACTTTTACTCATGTTACTGGTTTTGAGGTTTGTAAGTGTTTTTCAGCCAGAATTCTCTGTGGGAATGGTTTGATCTCTTCAGTGCTACTAAATTCCCAGAATCAAGTCAAATCCAATAACACGGTGCAGCTTGAAAACAGAATATTTGTTTCTAACCCACTTCTGAACGATTTTTATTATTACTATTGAAGATGTGAGGATCAGACAGCCATTGTACCAAAGACTTCAGGGGTTTTCTAGAAAGCTCAGGAAATTCTGTAAGAGAACAGCAACTTTACACTGCCAGTCTGACCACAGATCTGAAGTGTGTATCAGCCAGCAGTAAACATGCAATAACATCAGCTTTTGCAGGAGGATGAAAGCCAGAACTGAGTGCTGGGCAGCTCACAAATCCAGTGTTCTCTAACCTGCAGGCAGAGGTGCTGGAGGAGTTAATGTGCAGTTCCAGGAAGTGCCAAGGCAGCCCCTCTAACCAAGGGAGCCATTTAACCCTGTTTGAAGTGAGGAACCTTTTATGCCCGAAGAAACCCCCCCACAGCAATGTGTAAAGGGCTTCCCTTCAGAGCCCCTCGTTCCAGGCTTTGCTCTTCCCATCCTCCTGCAAAGCCCAGAGTGAGAGCAGAGCTGTAATTTCTCCTGCCTGGAAGCTCCCCACAGGTCTGGCTGACCTTTAGAACATTCTCTTCCCTCAGCATCTCCCCTGGAGCACACCCGGTGGTCCCAGAGCTCTGGCAGCACGGGAGAGGGGCAGGAATCACATCCCCCAGCCCACCCAGGATCTCCTGAACTCAGCCTTGCCTGGCAGGTGGGGCAGGAGGCGAGGAAAACATTCCTGGAGATGCAAAGAGCACACGAAGCCTCCGACACATAATTCTCATTTAAAGTCATCTGCAGAACACGTGAATCTAAGGCTGTGCTTTGGACCCAGCTTTACCCACAGCTGATCCTGCTTTAAATAGAAACCAGATGGGAAGTTAAATTAACCTAAGAGTGAGGTGTAGTAAAACCAGACCAAACAAGCTCCAGCATCGGTCTTTAACTCTCACGTCACGATAACAAAAGCACAGCACAGCCCAGAGCAATGAGATCTGGACCATCTTCATCTAAACTGAAACTCAACGTCTGCTTCATCAGAGGTTATTAAATGCATAATTTAGTACAAATCAAAAAGGTGCTCTTGAGAATGCTCAAGTGGCTTCTCAATTTTATTAAAGCATTTGAGGATGGAAGTTCTAAATTGTCATGAAAACCATCCTCTAATACAACCAAGCTCTTGTCTAGACAGATCAAAATTAATAATTTTATAGCCAGTTGGACGAACTGCTTTTCTTGTGCCATGACAGATGTGTGTTTAAGAGATGTTTTCCAAACATCTCTATGTTATTACTTGTTATTATTTTTTTAAAATCACGTGATACAGTCACTCATCCTACCTGAGGGACAGAAAGCTCAGTACCTCTTAATCATCAGGGAAATAATTTCAACAGCCCCACGTGCACCAGACCTTGTCCTGGCACTGATGTTCAGTGCAGCTCTACGTCTTTACACAATTAACTTCCCTATCAAGAAATTGCAAAAAGCATTAATGATTGTAGTGTCTCATTAATTAGTGGTAAATACAGGTGAATCAGTCAGACCAGCCAACTCAGTAGAACTTCTGGTGCTCCCAGCATGTTAATATGTTGCTAATTAACACCATCAGCATTCCTTTTAATTAATATATTGGCTTGCTTAAGATTTAATTAAAATTTTACCAGCTCTTGTTTTTCCGATTCAGAACATGTACCAGGCAAAGACCATACAAAAGGAAAGATGAAGCTGTTCCCTTCATGTTTGTGGAGATAAATTCAGCATTTTAGCTCCCAGCTCATTCCACCTTCCAGATTAGGATGGGAATGTGAGCGAAGCCCAAGGAGAACATTTGTGAATGCGTGCACACGTTCACACCCAGTTACAGCTCTGTTTGGCTAGGAAAGGAGCTCGTTCTGGCTCTAGAGGTGACACATGGACACCAGATCCAGGAGAACGAAAGATTCCTGTGTCATTTGGTGCCTCTGAACCCAGAGACTGAGATTCTCCAACATCCACAGAGCTCTGTCTCCAGAACTACAGATTTGGAGAACAAATCCTTGGGGGACAGGGTTCCTTCAGCCTCCTGTCTCACGAAGTGCAAAGTTCCAGACTAAATCAGTGAATCACTGGTTTAAATCTCTATCTCCAAAGCCAAAATGAGAACTATTTCTACTATAGCGCTGCATTTTTTAAAAACAAAAAGCACTCAGTGTATCCTCCCATCTGCTTTCTTCTGTGCTTGAATCACTTCAAACCTAACAGAGCTTCTGAACCAGTTGTGTGTTTAACACAAATACCCTGAGGAGCTGTTGAATTGAGATTCAGAGAGTGTCAGATAGAACCTCCAGAGAATTTACCTAAAGGCAGAAGAGGGAGATGAGAAACAAAACCATTTCCCTTTTCCCTTGCTAGAAATATTTCAAAACATTAGAAAAATATCCAAGTGTTTTGCATATATTAGAAGTGAACAGGGAAATGCCTTTAAACTGCACAGAAACTTCAGTTTCACAAAGTTACAGAGCAGTTTATCAGTCCTTAAATCATATTCCCATTCCCACTGTGATTCCCTCTCTACAATACTGCTTTCCCTTGAGACAGAACAATTCCAGGAACAAGAGGTTTCCAGGGAGTAGAAGAGAGTTGCATCTGAGAACTTCTGCCAGGGGTTTGCAGTGAGTCCTCCCCACAGACCAGAGGGAAACACAAAATCCCCAATTCCCTGGGGTCAGCCCACGGCCTCTCTCTGTCACAGAAAGTGCTGCTGGCTGAGCCACTCCTCACTGGGGCCACAAATACAACGTTCACTGCCTTTCCTCCCGCTGGGGATGGAGCTCAGCACAATCCACATCCACGGGAGTCCAGCTGCTCTTTGCCACTTCCAGTAGTTTGCTCGGGAACATGGGATCCCTGTCTTAAAACTGCATTAAATTATCTTGGAAACAACACACGCAGAGTTCCTTTCCCCCACCAATGAGGCAGAATGAGAGGGAATTGCTCTGTGTGGGGCTGCCCGAGGGCTCTGCAGGCACTGGGGTTTGTACCAGAGCTGTACCCACACAGATTTGTCCCAGAACCCCTTCCCAAAACAATTCTCCTCGTGCCACATTCCCAGGGAAAGAGAAATTCTCCCCAAAGAGCAAAGGATCTCTAGAACCTGACCCACTTAACCTTCTGAATAGAAAACAGCAAAAATTCTTCAGCCGTTACATTTTTTCCCAGGGGAATTACGCAGTGATGGAGACACCCCAGGACTGCAATCCCTCCCCGTGTGGTGTTCCTTGAAGGGCTGACATCCAAATAAGAGTGTGCCTGGGAGGGAGAATGGAGGGGGAAGGATAGAAATAGAGGCATTAAGAGGGACAAATATTCTGTTGGTAGGCAGGCTCATGATGGAAGGGGGATTATGATTAAAGAAATCTCAAGAAGACAACTTTAAAACAAAGAGAGGAACTGCTCCTGTTACAGGACCCAAACCCAAACAGAGCTGTCCTGGCAGAGCAGGCTGCATCTCCACTGGGCCCCTTACATGGCAAATCCCTGTGGAATCCCAGCCTTTGTTTGGATTTCGTGTTGCCTGTCAAGGGAGACAAGTGCTCTGTACGTCTTCGGGGTTTGCTCACATTTCCCGTTTATCTTAGGGAGTTTCACGGTTATTTTCAAGGCCTTTTTTGAGGGAGGGAGCACAGCCTGGCTTGTGTCTCCACGGCTTTGCCAGGCAGGCAGGCAGCCCTGGGCACTGGCAGCACCAACCAGTCCTCCCAGGGAGCAGGGCTGGCAGCACACGGAGCGGCAGGTACAGGTGGGCATGTCCTGCGCTGGAACAGGGCAGAAAACATCACTGAGGGGCTAAAACCTGCTCGGTTATGAAATGTGCTGCTGCTGCCTCTCAGTCAGCCCTTCCTTGCCCAGGTTTGCTGTTGCACCTTCAGCAGGGCACTGTGGGTTGGTTCAGACACAGAACACCTGCAAGCACCACCATAAAACCATCTGAAAACCTCAAACTGTGCTGATTAATCAAACTGCTGCTCTTTATGCTGCTTTAAACAGAAATGTTTTACTTCACCCACTCTGTCATGGGCACCTCTCAAGGAAGCCACAGCTCCCCTCCATTACAGTTCCAGCACCAGGACAATGTTTGGCATGGAATTACTGGGCAGCAGTAAAAATGCATCACTCACAGGTCTCCACATGAGGATCGGCTACTTAACCATCTATTTTTAGCTCTGCCAGGCAATCAGGATGCTGTTCACAAAACACTTTACCTTAAAATAAAATTGCTTTCCTCAGATGACATTGTCAGGTTCTGTTCTTTTCACATTTAATGTGAAACTTCAAATAAAAGATAAGGTAGTTTATTGAGAAAGGAAAGACTGTTCTTAATGGGAGAGAAAAATGAATGTATAATAGGCTAAATTTTAGTGATTATCGCTCTGAAAAGATGTTGAGATGTAATGGACATGAGATAAGGGGGGAGGCAAATTGCTGAAGAGTGAGGGAACGAGCAGCACTGCCTGTCACAGGCATTGGAGGAGGCCTGGTTTGAAGAAGCCTTTCCGTGGCCACAGCCTCAAACCACGAGAGCCTCAGGGGGCTTAGGGGTCATTTCTTCAGAGCCTGCACAGCTCCCAGGGGGCCTCCTGCCCTCAAAGGACTGCCCACAGCCTCGGGGGAGCTCTCACACTCAAAGCCCAGCTTTGACACAATTTCCAGCACCAAACCATCCACACGTTTTTTCTGCCAGGCTCTCACCCTGCTGCCCTCTTTCCCTTCTCTCCTCCCCTCTTGATTCCTCAGATCCCCCACACAAATGCACTTTCACTCTTTCCCAGGCTCTAAAAGCCTTCTCCAAAGCACAAGTTTTTCTCGAGCTGTCCACTCTCCCTAATCCCCACAAGTCCTGGCACTTTCATCTTCTCAGGCTTAAGATGAATGAGACAATGTGAGGTTTCAAGAGATTTGCAGACGAGTCCTGCTCTGGTCTGTGGGATGTTTATGTAAGCCCAGAGAAATGCCATTTCCAGCACAGTCTGGCTGTGACAGAGCATCACCGGGATGAGCCCTGGGCCTGCCACAGGGACATTTGGAGAGCAGACCAGGATAAACCCAAACGGCTGGATCCCACGGGATCAGGGTCTCTCCAGACACCAGCTGAAGAACGGAGCTGCATTTGTGTTACCGAAACCCAGAAGGGGCACAATTAACCTTGCACAGTGACAAGAGAATTCTCTGCTGTATCACAAATCACCTTCATCCTCAGCACAGTTTTTGGCTTCCACACAGTCCCATTTGCAGAAGGGATTCATCTTTATCTGAAACTGTAATTGAATGCCAGTAGTTACCTTGGTGACATTTAAAAATCCATCCCTGTGCTTTGCTGTCAACACTTTATAACACAATAAAGTGCCTCATGGAACCAGGCAGAACACAGCTTAGGGAATAGTTCCTATGACAACTCCATGAATCAAGGGGGTGGCAGAGATCCCCAAATGTCAAATGGACAGCAGCACACAGGTAGAGAAAGTCCAGGCTGAAGTCAGTGCTGCTCCTAAAGCTGTGCTGAACTGCAGCTCCCAGCCCAGCTCCAGCCCTTTCTGTAATTAAACGAAGCCTCCAGTCCTCCAGGTACTCTCATTTTCACTGAAATTGCCAAGAACCCTGAAATTTATTATGCAGTCTACCCAAGCGATTCCAGCAGGCCTCTGCTGGGACTGATCATTAGCAGTGAGGGAGGAAGAACCACACTTGCTGTGAATGTTGTTTGTTGTACTTCAGGTGTTGAATACAAGTGGGGAATTGAAGTAGTGGTCAAAACACATTCTGCTCATGGCAGCACATCCTTTGAGATCCCGGGACAGAGGGCACTGGGCTCACATTCACCCCTGGCATTTCCAGGTTTATTGCTCACCAGAGGCAGATTTGTTCCACTGGCACTGGCCCACAGCTCCAGCTCTCCGTGAGAACCAGGGAGAGGAGCTTGGCTGAGGCACAGGATTGCTGAGGAAAGGCCCCACTGCCCAACTCCACCTCTTCCTGCTGTCCTCTTGCCTTTCCCTTTCTCCTCCTTTAAGTTTTCCTGCCTTTCCAGCCTCTGCCAGGCTTTCCTGCTCCCTCCCAGTTGCCTCCCTCAGGCAGCAGGCCTCCTCCCAGCACACGGCCCCTGGGCACCTCCATCACTGCCCCTCTGGGCCCACAGCACAGAAACATCTGGCCCATTGGTCCCTGGAGCAGAGAATTCCTTCTCTTTTGGTGTAAAACTAAATCTGAGCACCAGTTTATTTGGAAAAGGCTCCAAACCCAGCTGTCCATGGCCTCCCTCCAGCCCTTCCATCATGGCAGAGCTGTGCTTGTCTTCTGTAGCTGTCCCACATCTACACTCCAAAGTCCTCAGTCCATTTCCAGGAGACAAAATCCAGCCTGGCATGCCCTGAAGATAAGGCTGAGTTTTTCAGCTGCTCTTCCACTATCAGCATTGGAAACGCAGGTTATTCATTTTAGTGAAGAGCATTCTCTACTCACACAAAAGTGATGGGCCCTGCTAAGCACACTCAGCTAGAGATAGGAGAAGTAAAAGGGGCACATCTCAATCAGAAAATGCAACAAAAACTGTGGCTTTTTGGCACTGCCTAAAGATGCGAGAGGTTTCGCCATTTTCGTTGGAACTTCAAACAGAGGGAATAAAACACGAGCAGACTGATAATAAAAACATGCCTGAGAAAGACAAACTAGGTAAACGAAGAGATTACAATCTTGCCCTTCAGTAGAGTTCTTTTCACCTTAAATCCACTCAGTGTGGAGATAATCTTGCCACTGGAGACCACAAAAGAAAAGTTATTTGCATACAGAATAGGCTCACAGAAAATTAAACTGCTGTGCAAAACTAGAGCTTATTATGCAAGAAATGTGATAAGCTAAAACATACAAAAAATCCTCCTCAAGATGTGAGCAACATGAGCTAAAAATACCTCTATTGCATGTCATTTACAAATTCAAAGAGTTGTTTAGGCTGTGTTTAGATTGTGATCAAACAACACTTGATAAATCTTTCTCCACTTATGATTAAAGATAGTGCTGGATTTTAGGTGTTCTGATTGCTTTCCTCACTTCATTTTTATTGCTATTTTTAATTTGCACTTGATGTTCCCTGCACCCTTCCTGAGAGCAAACAGCAGTGCTGGGAGGGTACCAAAGTCCTGCTCACGTTCTTCCTGACAGGACAGGAGGGATGGCCCAGGAGCAGCCCTGATTTACACACCAGGAGCTGGAGAATGAAGAATGGTGCTCCCAGCCTTTGGCTTGGCCCATGTCCGTGCTCCCACACCTGCCCTGCAGGTGCAGGGCCTGGCACACGCAGCCACCCGCACACACCTCTCCAGTGCTCCCACGTTAGATGTCACGGACCTCTCGGGCCGAAGGGTTCCTACAGCCCAAACTCCCCGAGGTTCCCGGTGTTCAGCGCGCCCCTGGGTCACACCACGGGGTGGCACCGTCCCCTCGTGGGCCAGCACCGGGACAGGTGAAGGCCAGCACAGGGCAGGTGTCCTGGGGCTGCACATCACAAATGCTGCGCAGGCACCAGGGCAGGTGAATTGAGAGTCTCAGCATAACTCCTCAAAGTTTTTGTTCTTTCCAACTGCAAAGAAGAGAGCTCAGTGCCATGATGAAAAATTCTTGAACATAAATTACCATCATTTATCTGTTACATAACATGATTTATCCAAAGCATGCACTGGGCTCATTCCAGTTTCCACTGAAGTCAATAGAATTATAAGTGTTCAGCACCTCTGAAAAACCAGGACATGCTTATTCATGGGTATAATTTATGGTACCCAAATTAGAACATTCTGTCCTTAAGTTCCCAGTGCAGAACTCCTTCCCCTTCTGTAAGGCCATTAATGGAGCAACACTGACATTTACCCCCAGATCTTCAGTGGGATGCCCAGGACTGCTCAGACTTTAAACAAGCAGCACAAACCTGCACTCCAGACCCTGGAGATCTCTTCTGCCCATCCACAAGATCAAACTGGCTCCAACCAATATCTTGCTCTACTTGAGCCTTTACATCCGTGAGGTCTCAAGAAGGAGTAACTGCCAGAGATGCTCCACTACAAGCACATTTCAAGTTATGCAAGAAGAGCAGCCATCCTCTGGCAAGGACATGAGGAAAGCCAAAGCAGAAAGCAAACGAGTAGGAAATCTACTGTACTGGAAGCTCTGCTCATCGTCATGGCCATTTTCCCAAGGCAGTACTATTTACCAACCCCTCTCTATGCGTCTTTGGGACAGAGCCTTCCTTCCTTCCTTCTGGACGTGCTCCCAGAGCCTTCATTCATTGCTTCAAGATGTGTTCACAGCTTTGGTGGATCAAGGCTGGCAGTGAAAATCCAGTCTTGAATTTTTTGTTTCTTCAGAGCACAGCAAACATGGAGATCACAACACAGCTCAGCGTTGCTCAGAGCCCCTGGGATCTGTCCCGAGGCACTCAGCTGAGGTGACCGCCCTTCTCGAGCTTCCCTGCGGGTGACGAACCACCCGGCTTGTGACGAACCAGCCCTGGGTCATCTCAGGGGCTGAGGGGTTTGGGACTGCTATGCAACCCAGCTGTCCCAAACCTGCATCCTACTCCTGACATCCCAGTGCAGCAGCAGAGGCTGGTGCGGCCTTTTCCCACACCTGTGGGACACAGACAGAGGCAGCAGTCTGTCCCACACTGCCCTTTGCTTCTGTGCAGCCTCCCCTCACTCACAGCCGCAGCTCTCTGGGCTTCTGCCTCCCAGGGAAGCACCCAAGTGGTGGGAACAGTCCTGTGGGCTCTGCTCAGCCACATCTGAAGCAAGCAAAAAGTCCTTTTTCCTCTCTGCATTGCTGAGCAAGACCTCCCCAGGCTCCCCAGAGCTGTGCAGAGCAGGGAGGCAGCGGGTCAGCCCCGGCAGCCCCGGCAGCATCACCCCCTCCCAGCCTGAGGGGAGAGGAGAGGGGCTCTGGGGCCGGGAGCACACCAGAGCCAGTGGGAAGATGATATTTTCCTCACACCAAATGAACAGATCTTGTTTTCCTCCGGTCCCCTGGGCCCCACACGGAGGATGGGCAGATGGATCCCGCCAATCACTCCACGCCACAGTTCCACCACACAAATGTGCTTGAAGGAAAACTCCTGCAGCACCAAGAGCAGGGCTATTATAGGAGTCCAGAAACAACAGCTTGTGTGTTCACATGTCTATTCCAAGTTTCAGATCTCTTCAGAAAACAGGAGGCCAATCTAATCCTTCTGACTTTGAATCCCTCGGAGGAAGGCTGCCTAACGTGCCTGTCAGGCTGACAAGGAGACACAGACCTTGTCCCCCTCAAACCAGCCTCATGCCAGGTCCACTCCACATCCCCAGGCTCTGGAAGCCTAAAGGACTTCACAAGAGATCTCTTTGCAGGTGATCAGACAGCGTGAAATTCAGTGGTTAAACAGAGCTGGCACATACTGGGGAAGAGATAAAAACCCAGAAACAGCCCTGAGTTTTGCAATTGCTGCATTTAAGTTAAAAATAATCAGGCTGGTGGAATTACATAAACTCAAGTTTTGTACAAGTTCCTGAACATAACAGTCCAAAAGGGCCTAAACCTCACCCGAACACAACCCTCCTGGAACCCCTCAGAGGAGCCATTTCTTCCCTTCATTCAAGCACGTCAGATAATCTGAGACTTTGTGCACAAAGACACCTAGCAGCAGGGCTGAGAAGGTACCAACCTTCAGAAGGGGCACCTGCTTAAAAAAACACATTTCTGGAACAATATCTCCCAGTTTCTGTATTCGTTCTTTCGTATCTTCCAGCACGGGGCCCTCTGCCCACTGAAGCCACCTTTGCCACCTGCCTTCCCCAGCTCCACGATGGAAAAAACACATCCTTGCTCCAAAGGTCCATTTAAGGGATCCATTTTTGTTTGGAAATTCTGTTCAGCCAAGGATCGCCGTTTACAAGGTCCCTCCAACCTCAAGGCAAATAAAGAGTTAACCCCAGGACTTAGCCCAGCACATTTCCAGAGCAGTCAGCACATCCAGGCCATCAGCAGGGGACATTCTGCCCCTGGGCAGAACCCTTCCCTTTGCACCTCATTTCCATTTGTGCCACAGCCCACAGCCTTCCTGCCTGTGACACCTCCACAGTTACACATCCTGTAAAACAATGCACATTAACTGCTTTATCCACCACTATTCCGGCAACAACTCCTGCCTCCAGCCAAGCAACGTGCAGCCCTTCAGCATCCTCCCAGAGGGAAGCCTCTAGGCTGGAAATTGAATGACAGAACTGGAAAAAACTTTGAGAAATTTCTGAACCAAACTTGTTTCCTAGAGGACTTCAGGCTGAACCGAAAAGTACAATTAGCAGAACTAAGATTTTTCACCTTTCAGCTAATTCAGGGAGAAAAGGTGATGGATTTCCTCGCAGCCCACTTGCTGTCCATGAAACCTGCAGGGGCTGGGTCCTTGTCCAAGGCCTCAGAGTCCCCAGAGGAGGAGCACGGTGATGTAGCAGCTTCTTGTGGCTGCAGCTCGGTGTGCTCAGCATTCACGTTGTGACAACATTGGACCTGTTTCCTGGGAGGAGGTGTGGGAATGCTTTGGGAACGGGGAATTGTTCTTTTCCATTTGCTGAGCCATCACTACAGTTTGCTCCTGTGCTCAGGTGATGCAGCACTCAGAACCAGGCAGAAATAAACCCCCAGGGGCAGGAAACCCTTTCCATTAACCCCCAGGCACAGTGAAGCCACAGCAGCCTCACACGAGCACAACACACACAGCAAAGCCCCAACAACGGCTGAGGAACCTTCTCCAGCTCACACAGCCCCAAACGCTGCATTTCTGAGCAAGGGAGTCTCACACGGGCAAGAGAAGAGACCTGTGTGTGAAATTGCACTGGGGTGACTGATGGTTGTTACCTTGGTGACACTGCAAACACCTTAAATGTCTTTTCCAAGCTAAATCATTTTCTGAAGGACCAGATCCAAGCCTCACTTCCAGGAAGCTGTTTCTAGAACGTGACCTTAACAAAGCCAACCAGAACCTTCCCCCAGTTTTCAAGTCCTGCTGGCCATTAGGGTGAGTCTGAGTGGTGCAGCCCAGTAACTCAGGATAGTATTTGTGATCTTTTTTAAAATACAAAAGCATTACATCCACTGAAGACCAAAATTGACTGATTTCCCACAAAATCAAGGGTCTCAACCATTACTTCAGGTACAGCTGTGTCTAGAGTCCATCACATCCTGCATAAGACAACATTTCTGCTGCCTTCACTGCTGCTCAGTCTGGGGGCAGGGGAGGTCAGCACAGGGTTTGAGGGGAGGACAGGCAGGTCCTGTCCCTTTCCAGCTCTGTCACCCCGAGTACAACGATCTGTTTATTGAGCCCAACACACACGTGGGTGGTTCAACTTAAAAAAACTAATATTAGGTATCATGTGCTGCAAAGTAAACTTTTCACGGGAAGATGTTTCTATAGTAACTCATATTTTTCTAGCAACACTTCACATCAGGGTTGCCGTGGAAACAGAACTATAGAGATGTGTTCAGCAAATAAGTTGTCAATAGCTTTTCCCCCAGCCCCTGCCCTCTGCCCTTGTCAGCCTAAGGGTGAACACAGCACCCTGGGGCTGCCTTGGGAGACTCCAGTTTCTCTGGGAGTGTGGAATCCTCCCTGCTCGTGTGAGAGCATCATTTCCCCCTCACAGTTCCACGGCCACACTTCTCAGAGCAAGTGAAACACTCAGTTCTGGATCAAGTTAGAAATCCAGGCAGCTCGGAGCTGCTGTACAGGAGAGGATCAGTGGAACACCTTCATCTGCAGGAGAACAGTGAAATTACCCTGCTGGAAACACTGAGCACTGAAACCTCAGAGAGACCTCGGGGTGTTGCTGGGACGTGTCAGAGGGGCGTCAGCTCATGCCAGGAAGAAGTCTGCATCTCCCTGGCTTTGAGCATATATTTAGGCTGAAGCATTCCCAAGGCTAACGAACAGACTCCCACTCACCTCCAAGGAAAGTCTGCAAAAAGATCACAGCTCTAATCTGGCATTTACATAGTAGCCGGGATTTTAATTACTATTTGTTCAGTACCTCACCATTCATTCAGCAGCAGCCATTTGTACACCTTCAGCCCTGGCACTGCTCCTGACCTTTGCTTTCCCTTCTTTCCCCACTTCTCTTCCCTGGTTTTCCCTCCCAGCTCCCTCCACCCCTAAACCCCCACCCCACCAAGCAGTAGATGCTAATATTCATTTACACCAGCAGTCCTTGCAGGCTGCTCTCTGCCTTCCCTCATGCAGAACCTTTGCTCCTCCAGGCAGCTTTGGGCATCTCGTTGTTGGCTCAAACACGAGAAAGCCAAACCCCCCATCCACAGATGCCACCTGGAGGGGAAGAAGCTGTAACTGACTCTTCAATCAGCTCCACATTCATCAGCTCATTTGGAGTGTTTCACAGCTCTGTCCTCTCCCAGGCCTGTCCTTCAGACAGACCCTGGTGGAACAGCTTGAAGCATTTTACATGGGAGGCAAAGGAACAATTTGCTCAAGTGCCATTATGTTTAGGTTCCAACTCAAAACCAGCTTCAAAAACCACAAAACACACACGATGCTGAGGGCTGAAGAGAGCGTGGCTGGAATTCCCTTGCTGACTCCCTGCCAGTGGTGGCCCCAGTGCCTTTACCTGGGGGGATTGTCCAGGCTCAAAGGGCAGCTGCTCAAGCACTGCACAATTCCTGTTTCCACAGGTCCTTCCAGTGCTGGTTTCCATTCCCAGCACATTCCCCGTGCTCAGGATGCTGACATGCAGGGCTTGGTGGTGCCACATGGCATCTGCCCTTAATCCAGGGGAAAATCAGTGTCAGTGCATTATAGAGGCCCAGTGCAGATGGACCTGGTGTCCCTGATGGAAGGGTCATTTCTGCTCCATTCTTTACAGAGATCTACCTGAAAATATCACACTGGGGTATGTGATAAAATCCTGTTTTTCAAGCTCATCCTCCAACCTGCAGCAGCACTGGTTCGAGTATTTTAAATTATTTCACATTTCTGTAACTATGCAATGGCATAACACTGAATATGACACCCTCCCTATTTCACACTCTGCCCCCTCCTACCTGCTACCAACAGAAGGAGCAGCAGTACAGCTCCTGGTGCTTCACTCCGAGGTGTTACAACAAGACAGTCCAGATTCGAGCGTCTTCAGGGAATAATTTTCAGGAGCAGAGTGATGGTGTCCTTGTTCCCACTAAAGACTCAACAGAATAACCTAAAACAAATAAATAAAATTTACCTGGGATAGCCCGAAACTGAGGTTTTGAAGGAGCCACGTCCCAGGCGCGATGGTAAGGGAATATTTGAGCTGTGAAAGATACCACCAGAATTGCAAAACAGCATTATACAGGCGTGGGCAACAATTGGAGAGTGACCTTAAAACTCCTCTGCTGACAGATTGTGAGTTACAGTGAATTTTACTAATTCACATATACAGGTCCTGCTCACCCTGGTCTCTGTTTGCTTGCAAAGCCTTAGGCTGGAATCTGCTCAAGCCAGGAGTTGCTTGCACATGCCCAGGAAATGCTAAATATAAACTGGACAATATGCAGGCAAATCATTTTAATGAACTTCTTAGGTCAAGGTCCAAGTCTTCATTTGCACCTAAACAACATCGAGTGGACAGTGAACTGTCGCTTTCTTCTCCCACTGGAAATACGAAGCACCAGGTTCTCATCCCTTGCACAAACACCTCAAACTCCCCCCGTTTGCACTCCCAGAAGACCCCCAGGTCCAGCCCAACCCAATTATCTGCTCGGTCGCCTCTTCCCATCCATCAGGTCACTGGGGTAGCATCAGTGTTTGAGAGTTACTCCACGCTGATGGGGGTTTGGTGCTGGATTGTGTGCTGTCGGCAGTGTCTGAGCTGCCACTGACTTGCTCTGCTCATTAAGTCAGGGAAATGAGACGGGGTCATTAGAGCTCTCCTTAACCAGGCAGCAGTCAGGGCCTTACAGAACTCCTTTAAAAGCACAGAAGGTGCTCTTAGGGAAAGAGTGGAGTTTGGCACTGGGTGGGATCGTTCCCCAGGCAAAGAGAAGCAGCAATGAACACAGGAAAAAAAAAATTTACAATCCAGCCTGTCCAAAGCACAGAAATGCTTCAGAAGGGGCCCTTTGCTGCACCTCACTGCAGCTGCTGCTCACCAGTGGCCAGAAGCAATTCCTGTGACAAAATTAGCTTTTCCAAATGGCAGAACCAGAAGGTGGCAAACTGTGATCTATTCCCAGGCTCATCCACTAACAAAACCTCCTGTAAGCATTTTTTAAAAGAATTATTATTGGGAAAACTTTAGGCACACAGGCTGGGAAGTGGTTACATCCTTAATACAGATGAAAACTTCTACCTTGAAATCCAATCACACAAACAAATAGAATAATAAAGCAGGTGACATTTCCTATTGGTAATCCCCACTGGTTATTTTTGTAACTTTTGAGAAGCAAACTAGTAAAAAATATCAAGCCTGTTTTGTTAAGGTGGTGAATAAATTGGATGCCTGTTAAGCCCTGATTGCTTCTTAAATATTTGGCTAGACATGAATTTCTTGAGAGAAGGAGGTTTAAGGACTTTTCAGTCTGATCCTGTGAGAGCTGAATACAAAGCCCATCTTGTAAAATACCCTCCTGCTTGTGTGAAGTCTCACAGAATCAGCTTAATTACTGAAACTGGACTGAACTCTCTGTGCCACCAGGCTCAGAATCCAAATAGGAAATGCTCAATCAGAGTTGGGCTTCTCAAGTTGCTCTGGACACTTTCCCCCCACTTTTATTTTTTTAATCCTGGTAAATTCCACGGCCTTGTTCCCTGCACCTGGATGATCCCAGTGAGCAGAGGCCCTGGATCTCCAGGTTGATTCAGCCTCCCGGCCCGCAGGTGTGTGAGCACGAGCATGCCCTGCACAGGTTTTGTTCCAGGATTATCCCAAGCTCTGCTGCTGCCTTTTTCCGTGGTCATTCTGCCCCAGCAGGCACAGGACCTTTGGAAACTCCTGGGGATGGTTGATGTTCAGGATGTGAGCAAGGAGGGGGAAACAAAGCACTGATGAAAGACACTTTTACTCTCTTGCAAAGAGGCAAGCAGACAATACCCCCTCACAGACTCCAGCAGGCCACCACCACTGCACTGTGAAGGAGCTGATGTGGCACCTGGAGTGTCCCTACCAACTCCCCCTTCCACCTCTGGGAGTGTCTGCAGCTGAGGGATGGGTGTTTCTCCAAGTCAAAAAGGCTCCAAAGGGTTTCAAACCCCCAAACCCAGCTGCAAGAGTGCTGTCGCCATCCCGAGAGCTATAAATAAATCTCAAATCACCAAAACTCTCGTGTCAGTATAATTTCCAATAAGCTTGGACAGAAAAGATCTGCCTCTCTGGGGTTGCATGCTTGGTTCTAATAGCATTGACTGCCTGCTAACAAGATGAAGAGCTCTTATAAAAAGAGACAAGCAACAAGAAATTGTATTATGTACTAATACCCCCCTTACTGCCAGCACTTATCTGCAGGACTGAGGTCTGCACGGAGAAAGGGAGTTAAAAGCTCTGCTATCATCAACAATGGCTCTGCCTTCTGCACCAGAGGGGCTCGTGGAGGGTTTCTGCCTCCCCTGAAGCCAAGAACAACATTAACTCCACTGGAAGCAGGTCCCAGCCGCAGAATTGCTGCTGTACCTGTCCCACATGTTTGCACAGGGATAAACTCAGAGCTCTGCCAGGAAACCCCTGACCTGCAAGTGCAGCTTTCCTGCAGTGGAGCCCCACTCACACATTCCAACGCTCCCCACGCAGCAGCTGCACCAGTCCAGTCCTTCCTTTGCATCAGCAGCAGCCCTACAAAGCCTCTCTGTGTCCTCAGGGACCAAGGCTGTGCAAAAGGAGAGAGTTTGGCAGCACGAGAAAAAGCAGCAGCTCAGACTTGAACGTTAAACCCCCCTACCTGCACTGTGGCGTCCTTCTCATTCCCTCTGCCAGGCTCAGCAGCAGTTCATGTTTCAGTCTGGTCTATTCAGTCCCTTCTTAAGTGAGGAACTGAAAATTGATGGCCGAGCATGCTCCATCCCAGGCATTCCAGAGCTCCAAGGCTTGGCCTGAATTTTAAGTGTTACTGGAGTTAAAAAAATATAAAATAAAAAAACAGTGAAGTGAGACCAACACATGGCATGGAGGAAAGGAGCACTGGGAGTTCTTCTGGGAAGGGAGGGAAGCAGGAAGAGCACATGTCCCCCCACACAAGATATTGCTGTCAGCTGTTCAGCAACGAGGGTCAAATACCCCTGCACAGCTATAGGTGTGACCAATAAATGCACAAGTAAAATGCTGATTTTTAAAGAGAAATCAACATATTCTTTTGAAAAGCAAAATGACTTTAAGCCCTTTTAAACAGGAATATCTTTAACTACCCCCCAAAATAATCTGTGGACTGCTGAGGCAGCACATGGCACAGCCCTGCTGCTGGGAGTTCATGGAGCAATATCCTGCTCTCCACCAGAATTTGTTTTTTAAGGTTGTCTTAAAGGTCTAAAGAAAAATCTAAGAGGCTCCTATTACAAAAATACCTTTCCAAATTCCTGCTTAAATCAGCTGAATGTGCTTTGGATTGGGGTGCGTTATCCTCACCCCTTTCCTTCGGGTGAGGAACATTTTTACCCCGAGTTTTTCCCAGGGCTGTCCTGCAAGGGTGTGAACACCCAGCCCCGGTTCTGTTCAGCAGCTCCCAGCACTGGGAACCTGCTGCCTTCAGGGAAGGGGATGTACAGGGGAGATGTTGAACACCTAAAACTTGTTTCCCAATCCTCCATAAACAGCACCAATGCGGTGGAGTTCCCAAAATGTTGTTACAGGATAGGTTTTTCAGCATTGCCAGGAAAGCAGCGCTGGAACCCCAGAGGGGCAGCAGCCACACTCCCTGACCCTGGGCTTCTTTTCTCCTTCTGAATCCACAGCTCCAGTGAGACCAAGGGAGCTGGAGCTTCAAGGGAACCCAGGATGGTGCCAATAATTACCAATCTAGACAAACCCTCCATTCTCCCAGAAAATCCAAATTAGCATCCACTGCTGATGGAGACAGCCCTGGGCTGCCCTGGATCCTGTCACAGCCACGGTGCCACATCCCTGCCTTGGGGACACAGAGCTGCACCTCTGGATCCACAGGAACACAGCTGGCACGCCATGAAAGCAGCAATACAACATTTTTGGTCCTTTTTCTCCCACAAATCCCCATCTGAGGAGCAGTTAAACTGTGGCTGTCACCACCAACCCATCTAACTTCCTTAAACAAGAAGATATGTAGTAAACGAGGAAGAGGGAAGACAGAAACCAGTGAAGTTTTACGGTTTAGAAAGCGTAATTAAAATAAAACAACCCCTTTTGGAGAAACACGAGATACACATGGAGCCCTTTTGTATAATCTGTTGTTTGACAGCATTCTTAAACTAAGTAGGATCGCTAAAAGCAACACTGAAATTAAAAGAGCAAATATATGGGACTGAAGTAGATTTCATGACAACACCAGGGAAGAAAAGCTAAAGATGTTGGTCAGAATGACAGGGTTTTGTTTAAGAACACATGTACTGCTTTGTAGCTGGGAGAAGAAAAATTGATTTTCCAGACACTGCTATAAAACATGCCAAGAACCCAGAGCAAAGCAAAGAAAACACCAGCTGCAAGTGGATAATAAAACATCCCAAATTTTCCATGTATGCCCATGTACGGCAGGAAGAAATCACCCTGCACTTAACTTTGCTCCCTCTGTCACAGGTCAAAGGACAAGAAACATGAATAGAAAGCAGAATTAAACATCAGAACCCCTGGGATGGATTGTGAAAGGGTGCAAGGAAAACTCCTGGATGGAAACCCCATCCCGACCACCGAGGCTGACTCGTAACTGGTGACAGAAAATATGCTTCAAGGCCTTAAATTCACAAATATAAAAGAGAATGACAAGAAAATACAATTAACTGCTTTTGTTTAATAAGATTGAATAATTGGCTTATCCCTTCTTTGCTGTTTTTCATACAGTTTAAAAGCTACAAAGAGAATAAGGCTGAAAAGAACTGGGAAAACTGCAGCTCACCTCAGTATGGATCAAACATTGTGGTATTTCCCACCTGGGGGTTATTTTTTGTCTGGATTTTCCAGCCCTGCTCTGACATCATGCCTTGATGAGGTAAAAGACCTTGGAATGAAGAATGTCCTTTGTATTTTCACGAACCCACAGCCACCAATACTCTCAATATAAACCTGCCAATCACCCACAAGGTAGAGATTTCCAACACACCTAATTAATGCAGGAGTATAAATTCCAGTTCAGAAGTGACTTTGTTTCACACAGTGAGTATTGTGAAGGTATTAGGCCCTGGAAGATGCAGACAGGCACATACTGGAATTTTCCAAGGTATCTACAGTTCCATCATATACAAAATTACATCAAGTAATTACCCTAATGGTGAGAGGAAAGCTGACTGGAGCTGCTGGTGCTCTGTTCTCCAAATCTGGCTTTCAGAATGGCTGATGAAGTATTCTTCATTTTGATGCCGGCCAAAAATGTGGCACACACTTTAACATTGATTTGATCAGCATTATTAAGGCACGCACACACACATTTCAGGAAAAGCTGGAAAAACCAAAGTAATATGGAAAAAGACTTGATGAAGATCTCCAGCCCTCACCAGTGACGGAGAGGAAGGCTCAGTGAGAGCTGCACAGGGTGCAGAGGGAATTTGCACATGGATGTGGATAACCATGGATGGGGCTCCACTCTCAAAGTGCCCCTCAGACTGTCACTCATGAGAATGTGGGCTCCCAGACCCTGGCTCCTGAACTCAGCCTACATCAGCAATTCAGCTGACATGATGACAGTATTAGCCCAATTAATAATTCACAGGTGCCTATAAAAATATTCAGAACATTTGCATCGGTACCTCTGACATGCAAACCACTCCCACGGGTGACACTCCCACCTGATTATCAGCGTGGAAAGGCCCCTCTGCCTCCAGGACCACAGAATTAAAACGTGGAGCCTGTTCTCTTCCCTGGGGAACACTTGATGCCTTTCAATATCCCAGTTTTCTATTCATTATTAATCCTTTCCAGATCATTTCTCGAGCTAACAGCTCCCCAATTCCGCAGAGCCTCAGTAACTCCTGAGAGCAGCGAGCAGCTCCATGCAGGAAAGTCCTGGGCACATCCATTTGTGACTTCCTTACACAAAGCACTTCAGTGGCACAGCCACCTGGGCTCCTTCATTTTCATACAAGGGATCTCAAGCAAAAAGGAAAGAAAGAGGAGGAAAATTTGGCTTCTGACACATGATACCTGTTCAGCACAAATAGCTGCAGCTGGGGGCTCTCCCTGGCACTTCTCTGTGTCCTCTGGAGTGGTGCCTGGGCAAGGGCCACCAGAAATACTCACTCTCTGTTTTCTTCTCAGGTGAAATGTGAATACAGCACACCAAGCCACTCCTGGCTGGATAACTTAGCAGCGATGTCAAATAGGAGCTGTTAAATGAAGAGTCTCCCTGAGAACACCACTGTGTGGTGACTCAAAAGAGACAAAATCATTTTTGCCACGTCCTAGCAGATAACAAAGGGCCCTGTTTATTGGCCAAGCCTTCACGAGCCCCCCACAAAACCACACAGCAGATGGTCCAGAACACGAGCCTGCCCTGCTGTGGGTACACAGACGTGGGAAATACACCCCAAAAAGCCCTTTGTTCATTTCCACTTCTTTCACCAGTGCGGGATCAGAACAAGACACAACATTCGTATACTGGGCATCGCTTTTACTCCTGGTGCAGGTGGCTGAAATCCAGATGCCTGTCACAGATCCTCCTCCCTAAAGGCAATTTGTTGCTGCTGCTGGGAGCCCCTGTCCCTGGGGCCTCTGAGTGAGGGCTGCGATCTCCCCCACACGCAGGCAGGAGCTCCGGTTAAACACCGGTGACCCCAGCAGCTCCGTGGGGACAGCCTGATCTCAGGGTGTTTAGATGTGCGCCCCGCACACGTCTGGGAACAGCAGAGCCAGCACTGCTGCTGGGGTTGGGTTTTCCCAGCAGGTTTATGGTGCCTGCCAGTCCTGCCTCCAGGTCCTCATCCTGGCAGAAAGGAGGGGTGGATCCCACAGGTGGATCCCAAGGGTGGATCCCNCGGGTGGATCCCAAGGAGTAGATCCCAAGGGGTGGATCCCAAGGGTGGATCCCAAGGAGTTGGTCCCAAGGGGTGGATCCCAAGGGGTGGATCCCAGGTGTATGAAACACTCCCAGTCCCGTTGCCTCTGGTGGCTGTCACCTGTGGGAGGTCAGGGAGATCCCAGGAGGGCAGCAAAGCCATTGCAGCTCGGCCAGGGATGGTTTTGGGACAGCCCAGGCGAGCCGAGCCGTTGATCTGCTGAAGGAACGTTTCCCAGGTGAGCGTGTGGTACCTGAGCTGTGCTTTACACGCCCTTCACACCAGCACAGAGGTGCAGGGCAATGCAGGTTTGTTGTTCTACACCTGCTGGTGCTGGCAGGCTATAAATAGGATAAAACAGAATTCGCTGAAAGGTTTCTGGAAACCCACTTCAAAATCTGAACCGTGTTTGGTTTATTTTCAATTTACATCCCTAAATAAACAAAGACTGCACGGAATGTGCGTAATCTGCAGCGGTGCCTGAATCAGCCTCCTCCATTTGCATCTTTTCCTTTCAACTTCTGAGGTACATTTTTATGCACAGAAAAAAAATCAATGTTACTTTCATTCTCCTTAATCCCATTTTTGTACTTTTCCGTGACAAATTATTCTTTTAATTTGGAGTCTGGGAAAGAGACTGAAAAGCTTTTTTCTAAAGGCTGAAACCTCATTGTCAAAGTAAAATGAAGTCATCCAGTCCCACAAATCTAGATTTTTTTGTAAGTATAAACCTCTAAAGAAATAGTGGTGGAGCTGTTGTTCAGAGCCAGTGCAGCAGGCAGTGATGGTAACGAGCCTGCCAGGGACAGAACCAAGCAGAGATAATTTAGCACACATCTCTTTTTATTCTTGCTGTTCGAAACGGCCTGGTCTCTCTAGCAGCACCGCTGTGGATAAATATTGCCTTTGTTTCCTTTCCTTCTGTAGGTAAATTTGCTTTTTCCTGTGTAGATAGCAGCTCTCATCCTGGACTCTGCCTGTCATGTGGGCCGAATTCACCCTGGAGTGAACCTTCCATCTCACAAGAAGTTTAGTCAGGAAAATATTGGATTAAGAAAAGTTAAAGCAAACCTAAATCTGTTATTATTAT
Source organism: Cnemophilus loriae (assembly GCA_013397755.1). NCBI lineage: Eukaryota > Metazoa > Chordata > Aves > Passeriformes > Corvidae > Cnemophilus > Cnemophilus loriae. Next base: position 267,329 of record VZTF01005104.1, read on the forward strand.
TCACTTTAACCAGAAAGTGTTACAGGCATAAGAAAAACAAAATCTATGGGCCAGGAAGACCAGATCAGCCCCAGCTCTTCTGAACTGGGGCAGAATGTGGTCCAACATTCATCCCTCCAAGTGAGTTTGTAACTTACCTGCCTTAGCCCTGAGCTGGAAGGCAACATGTTGCAGGATTTGGGCCTTTTGATGTTGTACAGCACAGCTGGAGCCCCTCCTGCCCCCAGAATTCACCTTTTCCAGAGCAGCTCTTGTGGTCAGGCCGATGTCTGGGATTGGCATGACAATCCTGGTCCGTATCTAACCCGGAGGAGTTCAGAGAGGATCCAAGATCTGAGGAATCTTGTCTCAGGAAAAGCAGCTCTGCCCATGGGAAGCACTCAGTGCGTGGCAGTGCTGCCAAGGACCGTGGAATTGTGCTTTGCCCTCTCTGTCCTGGCACAGCAGGACCGGGGAGACCCCTGGAGCTGCCTGGCCATGGATCTGCTCAGCTCCAGACTCCAGGTGGTGTTTCCTGCCTCCTCCTCGCTCCATGGATCACCCCTCTGGCATCCTGCCACCTTTGTCATCACCGATTATAATTTCAGCTTGATGGAAAACTTGTTCTGAGTCACGGCAGGGAGGAACTGCATCGTTCTGGAGGTTTCATCTATACCTGCCAAACGTGGGGCTCACGGGGTGCTGAGAAATGGCTCAGTGACAGAGACAGACAAACCTCCCCTGCTGGGAGCTTCCGATGTGCCAGGATGGCTTCGTTTTATTATGTAGAAAATGTAAACAATAAGAAGATTCTACATTCAAGAGGAGTGCAGGCAACTCTGGGACCGATGTGATGGGTCTGTTGAAATGAGCTTTATTTACTGGAAGGGATTTTCAGGAGGGATTAGGAACTGGTTAAAAATGCAATAAACTGTGCTCGGGGCAGCACACTGGGAAGCTGGGCTAGAGGAGAGCAGTAAGAAATCTGCCACAGGAGCACTCACAGGGAGTACAACACAGCTTCCTCTGGAATATCAGCAGGAGCTGGAACTATCCAGGCAGCACGGAAAAAATTGGGAAGCCTTTCCTGCCCCAAGTAGACAGAATTAGCATTCGTGGTAGAATGCTGCAAGATTTTAGCATCACTGGAGCGTTCATCTCAAAGCCTGGGGGCAACGGAGCGGGTGGGAAGGGGCTGTGGGATGGACAGGAGGGAATGGGTTATGGGATGGATGGGTGGGAATGGGTTATGGGATGGACAGGAGGGAATGGGTTATGGGATGGACAGGAGGGAAGGGGCTGTGGGATGGACAGGAGGGAAGGGGTTATGGGATGGACAGGAGGGAAGAGGCTGTGGGATGGACAGGAGGGAAGGGGCTGTGGGATGGACGAGGAAGGAATTCTGCTCTTACAGGGAGGGCTGCACGGGCCCCAGCCCCTCACAGGGCGTTACGGCTGCAACTCCACACGCAGACAAAACCATTGCATCAGCTCTTAAGGAATAACTGTTGCTCACAGCAGGACACAGAAGCATTTTCCTGGAATTAGAAAAGTTATCCACTGACTCAGAACGAAGTCATGCTCTGAGTGCAGCAAATGATTATTACTGCCCACAATGCAGCATCAGGGAAGTTTTTAACAAGTCATTATGTGGTGGCTTTCAGAGACAGCTAATTGGATGTGTCTCCAGGTCACTGCCTAAGTACTGCTACTTCCAGCTAGAGAGGAAAAGACCAACTGTAATTTCTGTAATTAAAACTGAATCGATGTGTGCTCAACCCCCTCCTGACAGACCCTGGCCCAGCACAGCGAGCTGTGCAATTGCACCACTGGGATTGGATTTGCAAACCAAATCCAGGGCAGGGTGTCAGTGTCTCCATTCAGCTCAGCCTGCCTCATCCCTGGAAGCAGAAAGCTGTGTCCCTGTCCCTATCCATGTCCCTGTTCCTATCCATGTCCATGTCCCTGTCCTTCTCCGTGTCCCTGTCCACATCCCTCTCCCTGTCCCTTTCCCTGTCCCTGTATTCCTGTCCCTGTCCCTTTCCCTGTCCCTTTCCCTGTCCCTGTATTCCTGTCCCTGTATTCCTGTCCCTCTCCCTCTCCCTGTCCCTTTCCCTGTCCCTGTCCCTGTCCCNCCGAGCTCCCAGCACAGACCCCCCAACCCACCCAGACGTGGCACTGGCAAACCCTGCTCTGGCCCAGGGCAGAGCACGCTGGGCAGGAGGGGAAGGGGATCTTTGCTGGGCGAAGGGGAAGTCTCGGGATGTCAGGGCAGCTCCCTCCAGACCCCGCTGGAACACCGATGATTTATGAATTAACAGATCCCCGTCAGCCAGAGCAGCCTCCCCCGGGGCTTTCCAGGCCCCACAGCTGCCAACGCCACTGGCTGCTCTTGGCCCCTGAGCACAGCTCTGCTCCGGGAAGGGTCAGAGCACAAACAGAACCCTAACGCTGCCCTGCAGTGCTTGTCTTCATATAAACACACAAACAGGATTGACACCAGAGCCTGGAAGAGAACCGGACCCGAGCAGTCCCTCAGCTCTGGGTGTTCAGAGAGCCGTGGACACCCTGCAACTTTGTTCTTGTGTTTTCCTTGGCAGGTGAGTTTAACAAAATGCCAGAGATGAGAAAGGACAAACCTACGCTTCCCTTTGCTGGGGACAATCAGCTTCAGTCTCACCTCCACCGTATTTCAAAAGCAAGCAGCTCCAGAAGGTGACCCTGCACGTGCTGCTTGTGTTACCAGAACTGTGTTAGCCTGTGGAACTCTCCCAGAAATGCCAGTGCAGCCTGAGCTGATTTATTCCATTTCCTCTTGGTCCTGTCTGTAGTGGTGCAGGGAGAGGTTGGACAATGCTAACATTGCTCCAATTTTCTGAGGTATCAGTGGCTGTAAAACCATAAACCAAGAGGAATGACTCTGAAAAACAAACGCAGACAGAATTCAGTACAAAACACCCCTAAGCATATCCATAAAAACAACTGCCTGAATTAATTATTAAAGTAATTTTATACACTCTACACTACAAATTGCAAAACTACCTAAGTGACTCCCAAATATCCCCAGCAAAACACTTCTGAAAATCCCACACTGCAATTATGTTCTGTTCTGCATCTCCTGGACATGAAACACTTTCCACAAGAGGACAGTTAAGTCCCTTACCGAAAGACAGGAGATGGGATCTCTCCCCCACACGCTGTGCTGGTGCTCCAGTGCCCATTTTCCAATTAAACTGGTCCAGATTATCTTCCTGTCTGACAGAAAAAGAGTAGCAGCCAAGAACTCATTAATATCTTTTTATCAGAGCACTGCTAAGCTAAGATTTGATCAGCAGAGCAATCAGACCTTGTTATAGCGATGACATGGCATTGCAGAGATTACTTAAAGACTGAAGATATGGAGATTTTCCTTATATTTGTATAAAATAAAATAAATCTTTACCTTTTGCTGTCCTAGAATGCCTGCAGATGCAGCGGAGTAGAGTGACCTTAGAGTGCATTTGTTCCTGCAGAGGAACCATCCATTTGTGAGTTATTTCAACAGATTTGTCAAGACAGTGCTGGTTTCTCTATTTTACGAGAGAAACAACAAATGCTAACGCTGTTCTTCAGTTCCCGACAGCCACGAGTTCCAACAGAGAACTCAGTTGTTCAGTGCACCCCCCAGCCCCCCTCCTTTGCCAGATTAAACACAGAAGTGGCAAAAAGCACAGATTTATTGGGCTCATGCTGGAAAATTACTCTTCTTTATTTGTTTTGTGGCAGCCTCCAGGAGCCACAGCAGCGGAGCCCATCCCCGCTGCACGAGGACAAACAGAACTCTCAGTGCTGATTAAACCACAGTTTGCTCAGAATCTCAGCCAGAAAAGGCGCCAAGCAAGAAAGAACTGTGATCATCTGTGAACCTCCCTCCTGCCCACACCGTGCCAACGGAGGGGCAAAAGCTCTGCATGCCCCGAGACCCACGGAGCAAGGGGGACAGAAGAGCCTCGAGTCTGCCTGAGCCTCGCCCAGGACGGAGCTGGGACCCCACACCAGCTCCCACTGACCCCAAGGCCCTTCTGACAGGAATTTCAATGAGCAAAACAAGCAAAAAGTTGCCATGCCCGAGTTCCAAAGGTTTGCAGCTGCAGCCTGCTGCTAGGAGGGCTCAATCCAACAGGAAATGCCAAAAAATACTATTTATTTTTGGATAAATCCATGAGCTTCAAAAGTTCAGTGAATGTGAGTAACTAACCCACAGTAAGCTGCCAGTGAAGAACCTGATCTTATTTTTATGATTTCTACAAGAATTATTCTCAGAGCCATTTTTCATAAACGTAATAAGAAGGAAAAGAATCTTATTAAGTAGAAAGCTGGTCTACATTTTGTGGTAATTTTGCTGTAAGCAAGTCATACAGCTGAGCAGTAATTAGGTATAATAACTGCATTAGGCAAGTCTTGCTTCTTGTATATGTGGTTCCATTTCTGAATTATAAGAATCACGCATTGGTTTAACTTCAAATTTATTTGTATTGATTTTATCACATACTGGGAAAGCTAAACCTCTCCATGAGCTATCTTACCTGGCCTCTACTGCATTTCTTTTATTAACTGTTAATAGTTTCAGAAGTTATTGAATCAGAATGAGATGGAATTAATAGTCTGCATTTAGCAAAAGAGATGTTCAGGTTCACCATACAGCCATATGGAAGATTTATTTATTATTTTAGAAATAAAACAGTATTATGGGGCTATACACCTTCCAAAAAACCAGACTAACCCACAGGGAAGTTCTAGAAACAGGATCAAAAGCATTTCTTCCACAGCTACATACAGCTAAAAATTAATGAGTTCCTTTATTATTTTCACTCCCAGGTTTATCTGAGATAAACACATTACAGGTTCATGTATGTGGGAGTTTCACAGGGCTGCACCTCTTCCACAAAGAAAGAATTGAAGAGATCAGAAAGAAACTCCATTAAAGTCCCACGGGAACAGCAGGAGGGAGCCAGCAGCAGGAATTCCCTGTGCTCCCCTGCCTGCCACAAACCAGGAGAGGTTGGGAGCTCCTGTTCGCTGTGCCCAGCCACACCGGGGGCTCAGAGATGGGAATCCCTGTGCCACAGTGTCTGCTGTGCCACAGTGTCTGCTGTGCCACAGTGTTCGCTGTGCCCAGCCACACCGGGGGCTCAGAGATGGGAATCCCTGTGCCAAGGGCCCCAGAGACCTTCCCTGGCATGTGGGACTGTAATTACAGCAATGGCTCGCTCCACGCTGAGTTATCCACACCTCCCACCGAGGCTGAGAGCTCTCCCGGGGCCCGTTCCACCAGTTATTCTCCAGATGATTCCCTTTCCAAAGGGAAGCTTTCCAGCAGTGAACATGTGCAGTTTTTGCTGTTGAAAATGTTCTGCTTTGCAGACGCAACAAACGACAGAGGGAAAATCAGCCCAGGCTGAGCAGGAATTTCACCGGTGTCCAGAGGAACTCAGATCTCTCTGTCCCATCTACCAACGTCCCATCCCCTGCCTTGTTTGCAGAAATACTGAGATATAAATCGTTTCAATTCCACTGTATCCCCCCAGCTTTTAGTAACAGCAATTACAGGAGTCATGCATGATGGCTTTTGCCTAATAAATTTTTTCCTTTGTATTGTCAAAATAATTTTAAAAGCTGCAACGCAAAATATCTTTTCATATGAATCAAAAGCATTATGACTAAGATAATTATTTCCCATCCAATACTGAATGTATCACCAGTATTAAAAATTGACTGAGCTGGAAAAAGAGATGTAATGGAAGTTGATATCTTCTTAGCTATAATTTTGAACAGAAATAAATGACTGAAAATTTTGTTCCTGGTGACATTTGACAGTTTGAGTGATCCATCGTCAGGGAACCGGTAAATTTAGTTTGGAATTAAGGACCCTCTTGCCCTTGAAGTGCTTCAGAGCACAGGTTCTGTTCGGGTTCTAACCTGAGGCAGATGCAGTAATGAAGTATTTAGGAGCATTATGCATTCTCACTCATAACGCTGAACAATGCTGCTGCTGAAGCACATGCTCGGGAAGGCATTTCTCAGACCCTTGCAAGGCTCTTTCAGTTCAGTAATCTGAAAAAAAAACGTGATATGTTTTTGGAAGCCTGCCAGAGCCATGATAAATAATCCACTGTTCCTGATAGTTTCAATACAGCAGTTCCCTGAAACTCATTTCAGCCCAAGAACCTCCCTCTCCTGTAAACACTTTCCACTGCTCTTGTTGGTACACGATATAAATTAGATATTTAAACACACTCAAAGTTCTGCATTTTACCAAACATTCTGGAATACAAATATTTCTAAAGCTGGTTCCTGGTTATGTGCTACAGTTACAACTTCATTCCTCAGCTGCAAAGGAATCCAAAGCGACAAAAATGACCTGCAGACAGAAATTCTGCTGTTTATCCTTTGCCAGGGAGTCAATCACACATCCAGATTAGGCAGGAGTTATGCTAAGCACACAAATACATGCGTGCAGAGGTTCCTCTCCTCACCCACACGATCCCAGGATTTTCCAGGGCTGGATGCAGCCTGGATGGGAGCCCAGGCTGCACAGCCAAGCACTTGAGATATCCCTGAGGAGGCAAAGCTGCACAGCTCAAACCAAAGCCCCGTGAGGCTGTTGGAGCACATCCACACCTCTCTATCCTTTTCAATTAAAGAGTTTTCTGCCCAGTTGTACCCCTGACTTCTTTCTGTTTTCCAGTTCGTTTCCTGTTCGTTTCCCAGTTTCTTTGCAGAGGAGGAGTTTCCGTTGATTCTGGTGTCACATCCTGCAGCCTCTCCTGCTCAGACACTTTCCAGCAGCCCCAGGTGCCAGCACACACCACCCAGCCAGGGGAGGATCCAGGACACAGAGGGAACATGGGGGAGGTTGGCAGCACGAGGCGCTGGAGTAAAATCTCAAGGGTTTGTAAATCAATTTTAGTCACATCGGGCACCTTGCAAACACAAACACAACGTCCCAGAGCTGCAGATGGAGGAGGGATGTGTTACTCCTCGCTCCTCCAATGCCACAAACACGACACAGACGTGCAGGAGCTCCTCAGGAGCTCTCCTGGATGATTTGCAGCAAGGACAAACAGAGCAGGACAGGAGAAGGGCCCGGTGCTGCCCATGCACAAACACGAAACTCTCAGAAAGCTGCACAAGGAATAAAGCTAAATGAAAGCTTTCCTGCAAATACAAATGCCTGAGGAGTTGTTTAATGATTAAAGGTGTGAGTAAGATATCTAAATGTAATCCCCTCTCTGCTGCAGATCTTCTGTGATCTAATCCAGGTGATTCCGGGTGGGATCCTGTGACCAGAAGTGAACATCAGGGCCAGCATTCTGTAAAATGCCCTTTACAGTGAGTTGGGCCCTGAGTCACCCATTGACACAGACAGAGTTTATTCCTGGTGGGCAACCACATTTGCTCGAAAGCACCTCAGCTGGCAATAAAGGGACTGTAAGGGGATTAAATTCATGTTTACCTCTAGTAGGGCAGGTGAGGAAATCTTTATGATTCCTTGGGAAAAGGCACCAAACCCAAACACACCAGTACCCGCCCCATGTGCTAGGGAGGAGCTGCAGTGAGAGCTTTGAGACACACTTGGAACAGCAGTTCTGAGGCTTTTGGCCAATTCCTCGTGGCTGGCAGAGCCCTCCCTCCCCCGGGCACTGCAGGAGAGGGGAGCAGTGCTGCAACGCCAGAGCACAACCGTGGCTGCAGGGACAGGTCCCCAGGCAGGGCTGGCAGAGCTCCTGGGGATCCCGGTCTGCAGGAACGCTGAAGGCTGATTCCAGAGGGAGGAGGGAATGCAGGATGAGAGGAGCATGGGGATGTGGCTTGCTGAGTGCAGCCCCCTGCTACTGCAGCCCTGTATCACAATCCTGGATCTAAGCATCTCTGAGTCCCAGCAAATGATAAATTGCTGGTTTAACTGGGTTATTTGTACTAAAACTCGGGGACAGGTTTGGAAGCTTTATCCATGGGAAGGTGAGCTCCAGAGGCACTGCACTAAGAGCAGTGGAGCTGGTCATGAGGAAAGACAAGAGAAGCAAGCAACAAAAATGCCTGCACAGGCCATAAATCAGCACAGAAATGTATCGCCGTGCAGTGACAGGAGAATGGGGCCCTCCTGCAGGAAATCTGCTCACCCTGGGGACCAGAGCTGTCTCCGGGATCTCGGGGGAACTGGGATGGCAGCAATGCTGCAAACAGCAATTACCACCCGCCCGAACCATCCAGGCTGGCACAGCTCTAGCCCAGCCTCCTGCACGGGGCACGGTGAGTTGGCAGAGCAGACTTGGCTGCTCAGGGCTCAACCCAATGGGCTTTTGAAAGCCTTCTCTCTCTCTGATGAGCTTTTCGTCGACACTGGAAGCCATCAGGAGTCCCCAGAGCCATCTCTTCTCCAGGCTGCACAAGTCCAATCCCCAGTGTCCCAGCAGAGCAGGGACTCCATGCCCTGACCATCCTGGTGGCCCTCTGTTGAACACACTCCAGCCTGGGGATGGTTTTCCTGCCCTGAGTGCCCAGAAAGGAATGCAGTTCTTTAGAAGAAAGGAATTCAGCCTCCTGATTTGTTTGGGAGAGGAGAGGTGAAAGGTGTTGTGAAGTTGAAATTCCTTGTTTTGCTGGCAGCACTGCTCCTGAGTGCAGAATGATGCTGGAATTATCTTGAAAAGCCACGGAAACTGACAGAACAGGATTTCAATGTCAACAATCAAAGGAACAGAAGGAAATGCAGCCAGAGGCTGTAAAAGTAATGAAAGTGGGATTAAAATTTTTCTCTGCAGCACTGCCAGTCCCTCAAGGAGCACCAAGCAGTTGACTGACTCTGGGAATCCTCGGCCAGTCCTCCCTGCACAGCTGATCACTGCAGAAAAACCGCTGGGGCACTCCTGGGCACCCTCGGGGCCCCCAGGAATTCCGTGCTCGTGAAGGATGTGGGTGAGACAGGCCTGGAGGGGGAAGCCCCCCGTTTGCCAGACCAGATTTAACACTGGCCAGTCAGTGATCTCACACCCACTCCTCGCTCTGATGGCCACAAAGTCCTCGACCTCGCCTGAACCTGCCAGGCCAGAGTCCGAGTGAGGGGATGAGTCCTACAGTGGGCACCAAGCAAGTTGCAGGATATTCATGTTAACACTGACCATGAGTAATAACCATTTTCAGTCATCATTGCTCAAAACTGGACTTGAAAACTGCTTATTGCAATGGAGAGTTCCACTCCTGTCTGTCTCCAGATGGAAATGGGATCCTGACCCAAATAGCACAGTCAGGGGTGATTTATTAAATAGTGGGAAAACTGTGCATTAATCATACGGGGTGGTAGTGAGTGGTCCTTTTGTGCCTCCTCCTTTAGGATCGCTGTAACTCGATGTGCAACCAGAACTCACAGAAATAAGGGCTGGGGAGTGAAGGTTCCTGGAAGTCTCCCCTGCCCCCGGCATGGTCACAGCCAGCCCTGAGAGCTCTTTGTCCAATCTTTTCTCTAAATCTCCACTGAACAGATTTATAACCTCCTGAGATTCCAGCTGCTCTCCAGCTACTTGCTGGGTAATCGTTTTGTCTGGTTTGTTTGCTTTCCTCACTGATATCTAAAGTAATCTCCCTAATTGCACTTCAGTAAATTGCTTTTTGTCCCATCATTTGTGGTCACAGGACAAGTGTTTACTGTCATCTTTACAAATGTGTTTGCACATTTGAAGACAGTTGCTGAGTCCTTACATTGTGTTTTCTTTTCCAGCTCAAATAATGAATCCCACCCTTCCACACAGCTTACATTTCTAAGCCTCTGACAGCTGTGGTTGCTGTTCTCCCCCTTGCTTTGCCTGCCTCTTTGTGTAAGGGTGAGTGCAATGCCTGAGACCGGGCAGAGCGCTCCAGCCCAGCCTGGCTAGTGCCAAATGGAACAGAAATAACGCCCTCTTGATGTCTCACAGCTCATCCTCCTGCTCTGAGCGCTGGGAGCAGCACGGCTGCTCTGCAGCACTGCCCGGGCTGCGAGCACCACAGTGCTGAGAGTCTCCTCTGCAGTGTTTGTGCCTCACAGTGCTCCTTTGACATGTGCTGTTCCTCCGCTGTGGCACACGACATCGTTTTTTCTCCTACAGTTTCGATGTGTTGAGTTCAGACTGGCCCTGCAGTATCTCAGGGTCATTTGGAATCTCAGCCTTGCGCTCCGTGCTGGAATCACTGCAAATGTTATAAAAATGCCTTCCCTTCTGTAATAACCCGAGTTATTACAGCAAACACTGACCAAAACTGTTCCCAGATTACTCCCTGCGAGACCCTGCTTAATATGTCCTTCCCCTTCGACAGCAAAGACTTTTAAAATGCAGGCTTTTGTTAGCAAGATTATTACAGACTATTGTACAAAAGCCAAAACTCTCGTACCTGTCGCTGTGGTCAGTGAAATCAATCACCTCCCCGCTACAGACAGAGGCTGAGAGCCTGCTCAGAAACCTTTCCAAAGTCAAATAAAAGTCCTATGCAGTATCAGGGAAAAGCAGCCCAAGCTGACAGCCCCAGTCGCTGGCAGCCCTCTACACAACTGCTGTTCGACAGCTCCGGCTGAGCAATATCAGCACGACTATTTCTGCGTGCCCACACAATCCTGAGCCACAGTCCGATTTAGTTTAGGGGAAAAAAGAGGTGTTTTGCTAAAATTACCATAGTATAGATTTTTCATTTGTATTACCATAGCAACAAAGGACTTGGCTTGAAACGAGACCCCGCGGTGTGCTCCGGGTGAAGCGCACAGTGCCCGCAGGAACAGACAGCCCTCGTCCCTTTGAGGTGACTGTCCCCATCCCGCACGGAGGTGCGGGACATCACCTGCAGGAAATGCCCTCCAGGAGCAGTGCCCCGGCAGGGAAGGGCAATCAGAGCCCTGAGGTATCGTGATCTCTGCACCCACGGGGGGACAACAGCACTCGGGATGGGAGCGGTTCAGTCGAGAGTCTGTGCCAGAGCTTGAGCTGCTGGTGACTCCTTAACCCTGGCATCGAGATTTAATTCGCTGCTTTAAAACGGAGATTACATCCACGTAGAGTTACTTCCACCAATATGTCAAACAGATTTCATCAAAAAGTAGAGCTAGGCAATATTCTCCAAATCTGTGACAATAAAGCAGGGTGCTAAGTGCTGCCGTGCGCTGCAAGGGTGCCCCGGGAACAAAGCACGGGCTTTGCTCTCCCGGAGCCTCTGCGCAGACCGGGGAGAGAGCTGGGACGGGATTTATGCTTTAATGGGCACTTGTGATCCCACTCCTCCAGGCAGAGAACCCCGATCCGCACGGCAGGGGCACAGAGCAGGAGCCCCCCGCGGCCGCGGCGCCCGGGATGCCGCGTGTGCGCAGCCCGGGATGCCACCTGTGCGCAGCCCGCGCTGCCGGCGCGGGGCAGGGCTGCGGGCGGCCCCCGGCCCGGCTCCGCTCCTCCTCGGCTGGGAGCTCCTCCTCCTCCTCC
>VZTF01005104.1:278958-300147 GCA_013397755.1 Cnemophilus loriae
GCAGCGCCCGGCCGGGGTGCCCGGAGCCGCGGAGCCCCCGGAGCGGGCGGGGCGGGCGGGCCCCCTCGGCTGCAGCAACAGGTTCTGTCCGTCCGCAGGGATGGAAGAGAGGGAGCGGCCGTCATTCCCTGCCGGAGCCGCGCTGGCCGCGCCGCCAGCAGCGGGAGGGGCTCGGCCGCTGCCCGGGACCGCTCGGCTCGTTCGTGCCCTGCCCCGGCCCCGCCGCGGAGGAGGCTGACGGCGCTCCAGGCTCATCCATCGGGCTCGCTTCGTGCTGCTCGGGCTTCCCCTGGCCGGCTCCGCCGCTGCCCGCGTCCTGTGGCTGCACGGCGCAGGATGGAGGCTCGTGTTTCCAATTTCTTCCGCCTTGCCTAATCTGAAGGTCCTTTACAGCTTTCATTTTTAAATAACTAAGCGATGTCGTTTATATTGGTGTTTTTACTGACTTCTGCTCGTTGGTGACTGACAGACACATCAAATGAACTGCTCTTGAAAGGCAGTGTCTTTCCGGTAGATTTTTTTTCATTGGAAAAGACTTGGGGAGGGGGTGAGGACAGGACAAGCATGAAAGAACTCTTCCATGACTACATATCTTCATTTTGGTAGCAAAATATTTATCAATATAAGTAAATGCCAAATCCTTTACTTTTTAAAATTATGTTTAAGAGATTGCTATGAATGTGACTTGCTAAAATGTGTTGACATAAATATGTTTAACAGCAGGAGAGTAACTGCAGTTATTAATCCTAATGTATTTCAGAACATTCTCCTGGCGATATAAGTTATCTGCAAAGTTATTTCACTTCTGATTATTATCAGTAGAATAATGCTCAGCTTTATAAAACCAAACAGTGAGTAACATATTTGACATAATTCTGTTTGTAGGTTGTCATAAGATGCCACAACTGTCCAGCTCAAGGAGAGCAAGATAAAGATACAGCATATTTTTTTCAGCTTATCTGCTTTTCAGGAGAGTTTTATTTCATGTCGTACATTGACCTTTCTAAGTTTTACACTGATTTGGCTGGAAGTGCATTTTTGCAGGCAGAGTTGAAGTTCGAGATCTGTTCTTAGGCTGTAAAGAGCTGCAGGAGTACGGCTTGAAGTGTGTCAGGAGGTACCTGACAGTGAGGCACAGCACGGAAATCCTGTGCCAGGAGAGAGCTGAGTGTGGCACTGCCTGGAAATGCTGCTGCTTAACTAAGGAAAGACTAAAGGAGGAGGGATCATTAAATTGTTCCTTATGGAATTCTTTCCAAAAAATCACTATATTAATATTCAACCTGTACTGAAATCTGAAACTTTTTTTAATGTTTTTTTTAAACTTATTTACAAATGGTAAAAAGCAACAGAGATGAGTTGCAGGCACTGGAATTGATAGAAGAGACTAGGGGGGAGTTCTGCATCTTCTTTGCAGGCTTGTTATCATCCAGGCACAACTTTGAATTGTCTGCACCACGGAGCAGGAGCAGGACTCCTTGCAGGAGCTCTGATTACATCAGAGATGCACTGCAGAATTCAAAATACTGCAGAGGACACTGGGGGGGGGAAAACGACACTTGCAGTGGAATTTTAGCATGTTTCTCATGAGTTCTATTTCTTTCCCTCAGAAGGGCATCTTTAATAATTCTTTTCCTCTTGCCTCGGAGTCTGGCATCCTTCCTGAATTTTGGCTGAAAGTAAGGGCAGTACGGATTTCTAATTTGATTTCTTCACCAGACATAATGGATATCATCTTGTGCAGGACAGATTTTTGAAAATATGTCTTCTCTTACTTCCCGTGCACAGTACACCCCTTGGAGTCACCCAGAGCCCCTGCCCTAGGCCAGTTATTCCCTGTTGCTGTAGGTTCTAAAAGGCAGAGCAATTCCCAGGGTGGGGAATGTAGGAAGAGACAGTTCTCGCCCCAGCAAGTTTACAAACATGAGAGCAGCGATGCTCAGAGAGAAGTGATTTGCCCAAGAGGAGAACACATTGTCAGCAGGGGAGCCAGGAGGCTGAACTGGGCTTCAGTGAGTCCCGGGCATTCCAAGGGCAGAATGCTGCTCACACCTCAGACCAGGAGGGCTTTTACCCTCGGGCCTGACTTAGCCAGAGCAGAGCAGAGGATTTTACTGTCACAGCAGATTGCTAAAGTTCATCTTGTTTAATTGCTGGGAAGACTGGGGCTGTAGGATAAAGTGTTTGTCTGACCTTATATTCCAGTCTTTACTCCTGAAGGCATTTCCTATCAGCTGGCCCCAGTGTCACCAGGCTGCAAGGGAGGAATAAAGCAGCTTGCTTGGGCTTTAAGCTCAATAGCAAAAAGTCCTTCCATTAATTAGACCTCTCTCATGCTAAAGCAATACTGACCATCATTCTGTTGAGGCACCCTCCGAAGGGAAACACTCAGAGAAATGCATTGGTTTATTTTTCTCCTTTCTCCCTTCCTTCAAGTCAGGCCACGTTTATTATTGTCCTTTATCTCCTCCTACTCTTCCCCTGTAGATATGATGCTGCGTGTATCTGAGGCAGAGAACATGAAAATAACCCATGTGGAGCATCAGATCCTACGTGGGATTTGTAGGCTTGCCAGCTCTGCTTATGGCAAACCAAGGAGGAACCTTTTCTAAGTGCAGCCACTCAGTGTGTCACACAGGGGATTCATTTGTCCAATTTATTGTCTCACAGAGGTCGAGGAGCTGGCAGCGAAGAAAGAAATTCCTTTTTCTTTGCTCTGCTCTTTCACAGTTGCTGCCTCGGGGTTACAGTGTGTGTCTGACACACGTGGAACATTTACATTTCCTTCTCTCCATTTCTTCCCATTGTGTCAACAGTGGATGTGCTGGGAGATCAAACCAGTGACAGAGATGAGCTGCCTCCTCATTTTTCCTGGCTGAGATTCAGAGGATAAGTTGTTGCTAACCAACATCATCTGGTATTACAGAAGGGAAAATGGTTAACAGCTCCCACTTATCCATATCTTATATCAGTCATAATCTTCATTCTGTTTGGACCAGCCCTGCCTTAGACATGGCTGAGGCAGAGGGGAAAAGGCATTTTTAAATAAAACAGCAGCTGGTCTGAGAGATGAAGCCCTGTGTAAACATCCATCAGGCAGCCCTGGTTTCCATATCAAACCTACAGCTTGCACTCCAGTGGCATTTCTTCTGCTGACCCATGGCAGGGTGTGGGACAAGACGAGCTTTAAGGTCCCTTCCAACCCAAACCGTGCTGTGATTCTGCATGAGTGAGGAGTCAGGAAATAACACTCCATCCAAAGCTCGCCCGGGGCCACCTGTTTGTAAGTGTGCACAGAGCTGCTCTGTTCAGCCCAAACCCTCTGGGAAGTTTAGGAACAGGACTGAGAGAGTTGTTAATTGAAGCACTGTGAGTGCCCTTGCAGCAAGGAGAGCTCTTAAACCGATGTGCAGCTGTGGTTTGAGTCTTTGCTATTGTGAATTCACAGGTTTTTCTTCTCCAATAGGTATGTACCACTCCTGGTGGGGTTTATAAACCCAGCTCCTGAAAAGGAGGGTTCTGTGGCTCAGCAAGGGGCCCTGGCAGGGGGTGTATCCCTGGGGTGCACATCCGAGGGGAGGTAAGTGCAGCCAGGAGAAGAACAAAACCCTACTGCTACTGAAGCCAATCAGCTGGAATATTCATTCCTTTCCTGTGAACCCGAGGCTAGAAAGTCAAAATACTGGTGCATATTTAATGTCTCCATATTGTACAATCTCCTTAATAAATAAATACTATTATCAAGTGAAACTCAGCCACTCCATGCTCTAAGCTGAGGCTGAGGGTGCAGATGGAAAGTCTTGGAGCACTGCTGCACAACCTCCTGTGGAGGAGCAGAATCCAGGCTGACTCTTAAAGTGCAGTGAATTAGGGAGGCCAGCAGTTTGAACATTTCCAGCTCCTGTGTTTTATACCCAGCTGAACTCTGTTCACTTCACTCCATGCACTTCACGCCAGTGTTGCATGAGCAGAATTTGAACGGGATTCTCCGAGTTGTCATTAGAAATGTTTGGGTTCTTATAATCAGAGGTTGGGTTCTTATAATCAGAGGTAAAGGCACGTTGGCTCAGCGTACTGCAAGGACAAAGCCCTATTACTGCATGTAGGGTGTCAGTGATAAACGAAACAACATCCCAAGGTTTGCATGGAAATCCTGTATTTCTTTGCAATTTTTTGTAAATGAGGCCATAAAAAGGGAGTTGCCATGTCATTAACTGTGTATAAACTCTATACAAATGTTTATGTGATCACCAATACAAGTGAGCTTTTTTCCCCCAAATTGTTTCCAAATGGCCTTTTAGAAATTAGTCTTGTACTAACTGGTTGTTAGAAGTGTGTATTTACTGAATTACAACATAACTGACTTCTGATTCTTTCTGTATACTTCATGGGTACTAAAATACTCAAAATTTTTATGAGTAATACTTTAAAAAATTATACTATTTCCTTTTCTACAAAACACACTTGAATTCTGTGTTCTAGTGTGATACTGTCATCATTTTTATACCTCCACTCTGAACCAGAACCATCCTGCCACATGGAGGAATTATTCCTGGTTTCCCTCTGTATCTACTGGGAACTGAGACCTCTGTATCTGAGACAGGAGGAGCCTCCCAGTGTGATGAATATGCTGAGCAGAGCTCCTGAACGGGCACAGCCCTCGGTATGGGGTCAGTGCTGCCCAGCTGGACAAAGCCAGCCTGCCCAGAAAGGCCTTCTGACCACACTGAGCCGCTGCTGTTTCCTTTCCAATTGCTCTTATCATCCATAAATGCTTTGGAGCTCCAGCCACTACATTTGTTCAAAACCTGAAAGCAGCCTGTCATTTCCTCACCCCCTGTGTCTGTTTTCTGTTCCAGAAGACACTTGCAGAAGCAGCGAAGGGATGCACAGTTGTCTTCCAAGATGACTCTTATGCCTGGAGAAAATTCCGACTATGACTATAGTGCCCTGAGCTGTACTTCAGATGCTTCCTTCAACCACACGTTCTTTCCGGAGTCTGAAACCCTCAAGGGAGTGTTTTACCAAAGAGCCAGGCTAATCCACCCTCAGGAGGATCTCCTCAAAGGCTTCCACCCCGACGACCGGAAGCGTCACATAATTATCAACGTGGGGGGCATCAAGTACCTGCTCCCCTGGACCACGCTCGATGAGTTCCCCTTGACACGTTTGGGACAACTCAAGTTCTGTACTAATTTTGACGACATTCTGAACATCTGTGACGATTACGATGTGACGTGCAATGAGTTCTTCTTCGACCGCAACCCGGGGGCGTTCAGGACAATCCTGACCTTCCTGCGGGTTGGCAAACTCCGGCTCTTGCGGGAGATGTGTGCGCTGTCTTTCCAAGAGGAGCTGCTCTACTGGGGCATTGAAGAAGACAACTTGGACTGGTGTTGTAAAAGGAGATACCTGCAAAAAATGGAGGAGCTCACAGAGATTAATGAACGGGAGGATGACCTCCTAGAAAATGAAACAACAGGTGAAACAGTAGAGGAGACAAAAATTGGTTTGTGCATGAAAAAGTTGCAAGACATGGTGGAAAGGCCCCAGTCTGGCCTTCCTGGAAAGGTGTTTGCGTGTTTGTCTGTTTTGTTTGTAACTATTACAGCAGTGAACTTATCCATCAGCACCATGCCTGACCTGAGGGAGGAGGAGGAAAAGGTAAGTTAGCTTTTAGGATGGCAAGTGGTATGTGCTGGGAAGAGCAGAGCAAGTACAAGGTCTGAGGTTATTGATTTCAATGGGGATCTTGCAGATGTCTTTAGAGGGGGGAAATATCATGAAGAATATTTGAAATGTTACATGACCGTTCAATTACTTGTAAGAGAATTAATCATATCCAGGTTTATGTCCAAAGAAAATTCCGTTAGCGTGCACTCTGCTGTATATTACCTTGTTAGACTTCGTATTTGCTATTTAGAAAGCCTGAAATTCCCAAGCAGCATCTTCTGTGGAATAAGCAGTGCCTTTCTAAGTTTTGCATTTAGCATGTTCCAAACTGCCAACGTGTTTCCCCATAGCAACAGCTTCAATTCCTTTAATATTTTGGGTTCAAAAAAACCAACACAGAAGCCTCTCCTCCTGTCACCGCACCAACTAAAATAGTTATTATCCAGAGCCGATTACAAACTCCTCCTCTTTCCTGCAGGGTGAGTGTTCCCAGATGTGCTACAATATTTTCATTGTGGAGTCTGTGTGTGTGGCATGGTTTTCCCTGGAGTTCCTGCTCAGATTCATCCAGGCCAAGAGCAAGTTCTCGTTCTTGCGGAGGCCCCTGACGCTGATCGACATAATCGCCATCCTGCCCTACTACATCACCCTGCTGGTGGACACGGGCTCCGAGGGCTCCAAGAAGCCCAGCTCGGGCAACATCTACCTGGACAAGGTGGGGCTGGTGCTGCGGATCCTGCGGGCGCTGCGCATCCTGTACGTGATGAGGCTGGCGCGGCACTCGCTGGGGCTGCAGACGCTGGGGCTGACGGCGCGCCGCTGCACCCGCGAGTTCGGGCTGCTGCTGCTCTTCCTGTGCGTGGCCATCGCGCTCTTCGCGCCCCTGCTCTACGTCATCGAGAACGAGATGGCCGACTCGCAGGAGTTCACCAGCATCCCCGCCTGCTACTGGTGGGCCGTCATCACCATGACCACCGTGGGCTACGGGGACATGGTGCCCAGGAGCATCCCCGGGCAGGTGGTGGCCCTGAGCAGCATCCTGAGCGGCATCCTCCTCATGGCCTTCCCGGTCACCTCCATCTTCCACACGTTCTCACGCTCCTACCTGGAGCTGAAGCAAGAGCAGGAGAGGATCATGTATAGGAGAGCACAGTTCTTACTGAAAGCCAAGTCTCAGATGAGCAATGAGTCGCAAGGCAGCGAGGTTTTGTTCACCACTCTCTCTTCTGAGACTAGGGACAATGAATGAAATTTACGTTACTGTTTCCCCTGCTGTCATTGTATCAGATTCCATCTTTTAATTTGCTCTGGAAGCATCTTACAAAGGTAATCCTCATATTAAAACGAAGAAAAGGAGCTCTAACCAGGACCTCATGTGGTTTAAGAAGTCTGTTATTATGCTGTTCCTTCCTCCCCCCCATAAAATGTATAGGGCAGAACTTTCACTGAGATCACGAAGTGGAATTTAAGGCATTAAAACTTCTCTGGCAACAACAAAAAAAAAGAGCAACATATAATTATGCACTTGACAGGCTGTTTTGCCATTTGTAATACACATTTTTCCAAACAAATCACAATGTACATAATCATTAAACAGGCTACCATTTTTCTTGTTCTTCTTGTATATAAATAATGTAAATACAATAGAATTAATGGCTAAATTCTCTCCCAGTAACACGCCTTAGAGAGTAATGGAAATAACCACAGATGTTTGTCCCATTGTGCTTTTAAAAAACGTCAAGTAAGATTCGTCACTCAGCTCAGAACCAGCTCTTTCCTTGCAAGTCAGCCCTAACCACAGCAGAACAGGAGAATCGAGCTGTTTATAGCATAACCTTGCTAAAGATGTAAATACTCAGAGCTCACCAGCTTCAAAATTTAATTGACGTTACAGCATTGATCCGATGCCATCGAATGCAACATTCCAAGGAACAAAGCCTTGGAGTTTTGTTGCACTTAATATTATTATCAAGAGGTGACTAGCTGCAAATCCAATGAAATATGCATGAGGAGATGCCAGCCTTCCCCACCATCTGTTCCCAGCTTCGCTTTCCCTCAGCTCCGAAAGGGAACTGGGAGAGGGCAGTTTCCAGGGACCCCCAGCACTGCTGGGCAAACTGGGGCCACCCCTTCCCATGGAGCTCTTGGTTCTGCGGCAGGAGCAGGAAATCTGTGCCCGTGGGAAGTTGCCAGTGAGGAAAAAAGGAAATCTGATTTGAGTCATGGAGGGGGGCACTGACAGCTTTGTGCTTCACTGTCCTCCTTCAGGAGGGACTCAGGACAGGATTATCCTCACCCCTGCCGTCCTTACACACGTGCTGGCGATGGGGAAGGTTTTAAATAGGGCAGGAAAAAGCAGTGAACACCCCAAAGCACAACCATGGATTGTTTATCTTGGTGCAGGCTCCGTGCTGGAGTCAGGGGGAGCACAGGGGACACGCAGGGCTGGCACAGGTTCCTGGGCAGGTTCATGACAGACCCCGTTTATTTCAGAGGGCGTGACCCTGACTTGCAGCTCAGGAGAAAAGCTCCAGAACTTAAAAAATAATTAAATCCACTTGTTTGGTTTCATGTCTGCTTAGAGGTAAAGAAAAGAAAACTCATTTAAAGAGTTTCACCCATTTTTCACTCTTTATAGTAAAATTACTTACTAGCAGTTAAGAGCTTGGGGAATTTAGAAGTTCCCATCACATTGACCAATGCTTCTTTATCTTAATTTTCAGAAATACTATTTCTTACTGGCATTTCTGGAGGAGGCTGTGAGAATTGTCAGAATGCATAATGGTTTTATGATTTAAATTAAGGCCAAGGACACAACATTGTCCTTCCAAAAAAAGTAAAATCGGTTTCTCAGTCTGTGCTGTTTGGCCAAGCCCACAGCACGCTGACTTTCTGTTCAAATGTCTTTAAAATACAATTTGAAGCTGTTCTGATATGCTTGTTCCTGAAGGAAAATTCCAAAACTTTTAAAAATGCACTTTACAAATAATTAGGGCTCTAGCATTCTCCAGCCTATGGAAGGGAAATGTGCCTATGGAACATTACTGCAGAGTGCTAAAATACCCAGTCTAAACTCTTGGCAATTAATTCTGTGCCAAAGCTGCAAACGAACCAGCTTTTCACTCTTGTTCTTCATCTTTAATTAGAGTTGGACAAAAAACAGGAACATCGTGACAAAAAATTCTTCTCCCCATTTTTTTTTAAATTTCAGAACTGTTTGATCATCTGGAGCATTGGCTCCAGCACAAGTGCTATGCATCTTCTACCTTTGTGTCAGTGT
This sequence comes from Cnemophilus loriae, assembly GCA_013397755.1. Lineage (NCBI taxonomy): Eukaryota > Metazoa > Chordata > Aves > Passeriformes > Corvidae > Cnemophilus > Cnemophilus loriae. Next base: position 287,912 of record VZTF01005104.1, read on the forward strand.
TCGTTATAAAAAGAACTGGTAATTAGATTAGTCCTGTGAGCAACAGTTGCTTATCTAAGAATGTGTTTGACAGGCTGAGCCATAAATAAGGAACTGTACATGAATATAAGGAGAAATCAAGACTTACCAAATAAAACCTAAGCTCATTTCCATGTTCTGCTAGCTAATAAATGCTGTAGGGCCAACCATTTTCTCACTGTCTTTACATTAATGCTCTTTTATTTCATGTGTCACTTAATTTTTTTATCCCACAACTAGAGCTTGATTCTAAAGCCCTTGTCCAATAAAAGTAAATTTAAAATATCACCCTGGAGTTGGGTGTTGGTTGAGCAAAACTGTGAAAGCATCTTGCCTGTTGCAAGTTGTGCCCAGGGCAGGGACAGAGAAGCTGCCGGGGCTGTCCCCACCCTGTGTCGTGTTGTACGGGGCAGCAGGTGCTTGTAACCATCCCGGCGGGTGTGACTCGGAATGGCTGTAACCTGCCCGCTGTGTTTTACAGCGGGGAGCACTTACTGTGCTCCTTGTGCCAAATAAATCCAGCTCGGAGGCTTCAGAGCACAACTTCAGCGTGAACCCCACCTGCTGTGTTCCAGCTCTCCTGCCAAGGCTGGGGCTGTCAGGTGATCATGCCTCTTTACAGTCTATTATCTGGATTTTCAGTCAAGTCCGTGGAAATTCTGGCTTGGCTCAAAGGCTGGCTGTTTCCTGTGACACAGCTGAGGGCTGTCACTCCTCTTTGGCCTTTTACCAGCGTGTGCAGTCACCAGGACATTCCAATCCAAGCACTCGATGCTTTGATGAAGCCAGAGGGGCAGTCTGATCTGCCCCACGGTGGTGCACGGCTGCGGCAGCAGGGACTTGCACTGCTCTGATTCCTGCTCTGGGTGCTCTGGCCAGCTGGAATCCCGCAGCAGGAGCCGTATTCCTTGGATTAATAAAGTGATGGGCTCTCCTCGCACATCCCTGTGCTCCTTGGGGAACTGAGGGGTGGAGGGTGGCATGGGGAGTGGGCTCTGAGCAGGGCCAGGCTGTGCCAGAAAGCACCAGCACAGGAAATTACCTCCCTGCAGGAAAACCCAGGTACAAGATTGGACAGGGAAACCTCTTCCTTGCGTGTTGTCCCAAGAATCACAATCACAGCTCATTGGGGCAGAACTTTAAAATATTTTAACAAAGAATCTCTCAGATTCAGAAGACAACAGGAAGGATCCATGACAATTGAGAAAGAAAAATCCCTGGTGAAAGCGGGATTTCCAGGTAAGGTGGTACATTAAATTACTTTCTCTGAAATCCTTCCCTTTCCACCCTCCTCCTCCCTCAAAACCAACACAAACCCCTGGGTGGGTGCAACACAGAAATGAAGGCAGAGCCATGTGGCTTCTCTAACAGTAGATGAGAGAAGGTGAGCTGAAACCATTCATATTGTGCTAGCATTCATTATGGGTCAAGGTCTTTAAAAGTTCTCTGTAGGGAATATTTAGAGCTTGTCTCCATTTGACCCTTTCCAATGTTCCCACTGTAACTCAGCATCCCAGATCTCCTCAGTCAGAGGCTTCAGGAGTGTCACTGAATAGTCAAAGGCTTTAGCAATGTCTAATGAAACAAAAAACTCATGCAGGGCTGAATCATGGATTTCCACATCATCAGATGCATGTCTGGGAAGGAAACCTGGTGTGCTCCATACATTCCTGACTCGTGTGGGAAGAGTTTCACTGGGAGTTCAGCCTGATGCAGAAGCAACATTGATTGCTGCAAAATTTCACATTGCTCTTTTGGGTTTGCAACAGGCTGAAAACTGGACCAGATAATCCTAAACCTACATAGAGTGAATCGACTGTTTAATAAGAAATGAAACAATGAAAGAAGTGTCCAGTGTGACTCTGAAGACCATGCCATCAATCCCTGCTCACACCAGTCGGTGCTGTTAACCCCTGCCCTGGGCAGCTGACTCTGGCTGGGGTGTCAGAGGTTTGACCATTTGCACAGTCATTACTCACCATTTACTACCTGGAGTTGGTACAATACTACAGGGCCCGTTTTTTCTGTGTTAATAGTTCTGTTGGCTACCTCATGCAAGATTTGACAGTGGATTTAGTATCTATTTATCCAAAAGATGATAGTGGTACCAAAATACAGGGAGGAAAAAATCCCAGGTCCAGTGAGGTGGTGGATCTGGAGCATCCCACAGACACAGAGAGTGAAGCCTACAGAATCCCAAAGGTCTGAAGGCATGGAACTGGAGTTCATGACAGCAGATGAATGTCACCCCTGTCAGCGAAAACGCACCTCAAAAGTTCTATTGCTACAGCAGAAAGTGCAACCCACTAGATTTACCCACTCACTCCTTTGCCACGTCCTCTGTGGCATTTGAACCATCCCGTTTCAGCATCCCTAATGATCCCAGTGTTCCTGACACAGCAACGATCAGATCCAGAGCAGGAAGGTGAAGGCCAGCTTAGCTGCCAGATGTGTTCCCTGAATGGAAGCAGCTCTTGGTGTCCTGCCCTGTGACACAGAGTGAGTCCTCAGGACACAGCTCCTTGTCTGGTGGCTGTCAGTCACTCTGCAAAACCATACACCACAAATAAAGATACATTTCTACACCACAAATAAAGTCAAGGCGAATTTTGTGTGCTGCCACACTGAAAATGTTCAGAGTTTGGCCTATTAATTATTAACAATAAAACTAGTCCTTCCTCCCTTTCACTCATTGTTTTTCTTTGTCATTTCCCAGTGTCTCACATCCTCTGAAATACTCCCTAGAAATCCCTAACGAGATGAGGAATGTTATTAGCTATGAGCCTGCCAGGAGCATGGTGAGGAAACTGCAGGATCAGGATATCAGGGGATCTTCTGCCCTCTTCAGCAGGGTTTTTACTTTTTCTTTGCCTGCAGGAACTAAACCAGAAGCAAATGTCACTTGAACAGAAATAAAGTTCTGCCATAACTGGAACCACAGCAGGCCAATTAGGGTAATTAGAGCACATTTGCTACACTTTATAAATATTCATTCATTATCCCTGTAGCCCTCGTGACAGGAGCTGGAGCCTTGTGCAGCACCAGAGGCAGGCAGGGCACAGAAACCTGTGTAACTCTGTCAGGCTGAGGTGTCAGCTCCTCCTTTGTCGGGTTCCCTCGTTAATGACAGCAGCTTTGTAGCCATCCTTAATTATGGCCATAATTTAACTCCTACATTCAGTGTGGGTCCTGAAAAGCTTGGTTGTAAACTACAATAATTAGCCTGCTTGACGGACTGACCTGGAATACAAGAAATTCCCAGCCATCATCTGGAGATTGGGATTTTTTTAAAGAACTTGACAGCTCATTTGACAGCTCTCAGTCATGCAAGTGAAGTGGTCAGCAAGATAATAATGTTTATCTTTCTGTGAAAGATAACAATATAATTTAAATGGCGCCTATCTCAGGAACAAAGCAGGCACCAGCATAAATTTCTATAGTTAATTCTATAGAGGAATGAAGTTTTGACACAGAATTGCTGAATGATAAATTGAAGTGCTGCTCTCATTCTCATTAGTGATGCACCTCATGTCACAAAGCAGCTGAGAGAAATCATCCATAACTTTCACAGAGACGGCAGCTCCCAGGTCAGCCAAGGAAAAGATGACTCAGTTTCTTTCACTCATAGAGAAAAGCACATTTTGGGAAATCGATAAACATTATCCTCATGCAAACCCAACCCAACAGTGCAATTGCAGGTGACTTTAATTCTGGAGAGGAATATTTCTGGGGACAACATGAGTGGGCAAAGTTAAGGTTGCAAAGCATCACATGGCAGAGTGAGGGGAGGCTTCCAGAAGCCCCGAAATCGGTTTGAGAAAACTTTCCTTTAGGAGGGACCTGGGGAAAGCTGCAGGTGCATTTTATCCCTGCTGCCTCCTCACTCTGCACTGACAGCAGGAGCTCCGGCCTGCTTGCACAGCCCCAGGAGAATTCCGGGGCAATTTCTCCCTGGAAAGGGTGGTCAGGCCTTGGAGGGGCTGCCCAGGGAGGTTTGGAGTCCCCGTCCCTGGAGGGCTCCAAGGAAGGCCTGGACGTGGCACTCAGCGGGACAAGGTGGGCATCGGGCACAGAGTGTACTCGATGGTCTTGGAGGGCTTTTCCAACCTCAGTGATTCTGGGATTCTGGGATTCTGGGATGCTGTGATGAGGTACAGTTACATTTTTGCACATTCCTAACAGGCAAAGCCAAAGGACAAGAGCTCCCCGTAAATGCAGCTCTGGTTATTTGCCGTACTGTGTGTGATTGTATTTCTCACTAGGAGAGGGACAGTGCCCCAAACGCACACCTGGCCCCAGAGGTGGCTCCGTGCTGCTGGTAGAGCCAAGAATCGCTGAGAAACACCTTAAATCCGGGGTGCGAGTCAGTGTTTGAGGAACGGAATGGGCTGTCATCCATGCGGAGCAGGAACGTGCCGATCCAAGGATCTCACATTGCCATCTACGGGCCGCTCCCGGCAAATTCCTGCCCTCAAGCACCCACCTGCACCAGCCGACTTTCAAAGGGTGGATAAAATATTCTGGGAAGTTCTTTTCAAACCACAGAGGAAAATATTCAATGCATTGCACTGCAGCCGTGGCCTCTCGTTTCCAGAGCAGGCTGGTGGATCTGCAAGGAAACGAGGATGAAATTACCATCACCATCACTTCTGGGAAGTGTGAAACTCCTAAAAATATTTATACAGCATTTATTTATTTTGGAATATTGATAAGTGATATTTTCCGAAAGGCTAATGCAACTTTATCTGACTAAAATTAAGATTTTCAAGGTCACGTGGGCAATGTAAACACCTCCATCACTCGTACAAGAGCAGCCTGGTAAGTAACGGTTTTTATAAAAGAAACAACGGAATCTACTTCAAAGGATTTTAAAAAATGATAGTAATCTAACTGAGGATGAAAAGGCAGCTATAGAGTGTTTTAATGAGTTCCGATCACTGTCACACCTGCTACCTCCCACTACTCCAGTAGTAAAGTGAAACTGAGAGCAGAGTTTCAGAAACGTGTTTGAAATGACAACATGCAGGTCCTGGAAATGACTTCTGTAAATTCTGCCTAAAACGTGTTTATCCCACGGCTGGAATACACCTCCAGGTGGGGGCGCACATACATATGTGTCCACATAAATACATATATAAAAGGACAAGTTTAAACATTTGAATGATTTTTAAGAATTTCAAACCCTTACATAGTGAAGTTAGAAGTGCGTTTCACAAAATGAGAACTTTTCAGCAGGGCGTGTAGCAAAAGGACAAGGGGAACTGATTTAAACTAAAAAGCGTAAATTCAGACTAATGATAAGGAAGATTTTTATTAATGTAAGGGTGGGGAGGCCCTGGCACAGGGTGCCCGGAGAAGCTGGGGCTGCCCCTGGATCCCTGGCAGTGCCCAAGGCCAGGCTGGATGGGGCTGGGAGCACCCTGGGATGGTGGAAGGTGGGTTGGAAAGAGATGAGCTTTAAGGTCTCTTCCCACCCAAACCATCCTGTGATTCCATGACTCCTTCCACTGCTCCTGAGCAGGTGAACGCCCATTTGCCTAAGAGACTTCATTTCCCAGTCAGATTGCCAAGGAGCCATTTTAAATTGGGAGATAACCTTTCTTTACCAGCAGGGATTTGGTCTCCTAGCAACAGCACGAACACCTTGTGAACCAAACTACAGCTTCTTCTCACCGCAGGGCCACGGGAACATCCCACTGCCGGTGCCTTCCTCCAGCGACCCCAGCAAAGGGCCAGGGCACCCAGAGTGACAGCCAGCACCCAGAGTGACAGCCAGCACCCAGAGTGACAGCCAGCACCCAGCTGAGGGTCCCAAGGAGCAGGACAGCAGCTGGAGCCCTGCACAGAGGGTTGTCACAGCCTGTCCTCCTGCCCACGTGGTGCTTTCCACGTGCTGGCTGTGGCTGCAGCTGTAGCCTGACTGGCTCTCAGTGGATACCATCATTTTCATTATCCCTAATGCACACTAGGAACAGTTTCTTCTCTGGTTGGAAAACTTGCACCACAGCAGGACTAGACTGAGTTTGTATCAGTTTGCTTTTCTGGTAAGGTTCACATGACACCCATCGTTTTGGAGGGCAGCTATTTTTTGTTCTTAGCAGGAGTATAAAATACCAGAATTGCACGTACTTCACAAGGAAAAGAACAAGAGGGCAAAGCAGCACCATCACACAGATACATTTCAGTTGGCTTTGAATCAGTCACATGAAATATATCGTAAAGACAAGATCGAACAAGCCCATTCAATGCTAAAAACCTGGAGAATGGGCAAACAGAGGTGATTTTCCTTTCCTGTGGAGAGAGCAGAGCGTCCCAGTTGCCTTGCTGCCGTCAGGGGAGCCCAGAGGGTGCAGCTGGAAGGCACAACCCACATTAGAATGCACTCCAAGGGGCACAGCTCTGTCAGTGCTCCCATCAGAGCAGCTGCAATGCCCCACTGCCTTGTCCAAGTCACTCAGTCCATGAATTGTAGCTGTTACAACTGTTCTAGAACAGCCTTATTAAATCGGTTCCTTGGAACCTGCTCGCTGGAGTAAGATTTCAACATACACGTACACAGCAGCGACTGGGGGGAAGGTGAAGTGCACCAGAGGAGTGCAGACAAAACTTTGTAAACTGCATTTCTTCTGTCTTACGCCTTATTCTGCTTTTCTGTGCTTCTTTTCCTGCCCTGTACATATTTCTCCACCAAGATGTTGAAGCTGCAGTGTGAGGTAAAGCAGCAAGGCTGGTATATTTAACCAAGCAACACAAACCACAAAAGGTTAATGCCACAAAACAATTCACGTGTGCATTTTCCTGTCGTTTACATTGCTCCAAATGCTGTTCCCCTAATCCACATTAGTATTCATCTCCATTTTATTTTATTTCCCTGGTCTGTTTTTCAAAAGACCTGCACAATAATGGATTTGTACAAGGAACCTCAGCTCCTGCTAAGCTTGAATTGCACCTCACAAGCTCGGGAGTGCTGTGGTTTATTAACTTGCAGTGCCACCTAGCACACGGCCCTCACATTATTCTTTCTGTAGTTTCATGAAAGGTAGCTCAAAGCTTTTGCTTTAGAAAAAGGACAAACTTATGCTTGCACTATTTTAAGGACCTAATGCAAAGTTTTGTTTTGAACAGTTAAGTTTTTATTAGAAAAAGCAACCCCGTGACATGGAGGGTGAAGGACTAGGAGATCTTGTCCTGACCTCATCCCTCCTGATAACACAGCCCAGCCACGCTCAGAGCTCCTTGGCCAAAGCAGCTTCTCTTCATTCACAATGTCAACACACCCCAACATTTCAACAGTGCTTTGGCAGCAATACAAAATCATAAAGTTTTAGTGCTTCTCCTCAAATTTCTAAGTAGAGTTTCTCCCGGTGAACAGAGAAACCACTACATGTCTGGAGTTCAAGAATTAGAGCAAGTCAAAACAAAAGATAAGCCTGCAATAATAAGAATGGTTTGCGCTTAGTCACGATTTTATGATCCTTGATTTTTCAGCTTATCTTCGAAGAGCCCAGCACTGCCAAGGACTGCATGTACAGGACAACACATAGGCAAAACCATCTTGGAACAAGGGAAAAAGCCTCACACGCGATTTCTACGCACTCAGATTTAGAATCAAAGAGTTTTTCCCTTATCCCCAAATCCTTGGGTTTACCTTGCTTGGGATGACTGAAAGGAATCCCTTTGTCAGGTCAGAGGGATGTGGGACACAGCACCCACTGTGGGTATTACAGAATTACTGTTACTGCTGCCTTTTACCCTTCAGTCTCCTCTCTACATCACAGTAAAAACACAAAAATTTAAACTCAGGTGAGGCATTTCAAACAAGCCCCTCTGGTTTCTAATTCCCAAGAGAGGACACCCCCAGAATCCAGACACTGTGACTGAGCTGTGCCTCCACAACCCAATGACTCTTGGGCACACACTGCAAACACTAAAGTTTACTTCAAGTCCTGGCCTTCCATGCTTTTATTGTCCTCTAAACTGCAAGATCTGACTCTCTGTTTATAAATGCACCACTGTTCATTTCACGAGACTGCCATTGCTAGAACCACAGCATGTTATAATAAAGCCGGGAGTGTGGCTGTTCTCAAATTTATTTTACCAAAATACACTTTTTCAACTACTAATTATAATGGCACTGTTCTTTTTTTTCCCCGGTACAATGCGAAGATTAGTCATGACAGGTGTTTTTTTCTCCTCAGGAAGTAAAGAAATCCATACCTTAATTAACATAAGGAGATAATTACTATGCTGAGGTGATGAGGCCTCAGGCAGCTGTTGAGAAGCTATTTATTTCTCTTTTTTTTCATTCAGTTAAGTACAGATACTCCCCAGATGTGCAGAGCTCTTCAAGCCAGCGAGCAAATACAACTGGGGAGGTGCAACTGCCACAGCAACAGGGAGAAAACTCGGGAGATGGGTCTTTGTCCTTGCAGGACGGAGGATAAATATCTATTTTTTCCTCTCTCACCTCCTCGTTATCTCTCAATCTCTGAAATCTTCTAAGCACTGATAAAAGCATTTTCTGTCTGTTTTACAAACTTTCCGGGGTCAAACTTTTGTCTTATTAACAGTTAACCTCAGTTTCTCCATTCACGCTGGAGAATCCACTGCTTTGCCATCCAAAAAACGAGGATGGATGGCTCTGGAAGTTCTTAGCACCCCGGTGCTGTTCTCGTCCATAAACACACACGGCTTCTACAGAGCCCTGAAAGGTGCTGATCACCACGGTCTCACTAGTGCTGTTCTGGCAATTCCCTGTGGCAGATTAATAGTGCTACAGACCAGCTAGAGATTAACAGTAATTATTTTTTATTCATTTCATGCACTGTTTCAATTTGTTAAGCAGTTTAGAGACCGAGTAAAAACATGATTCCTGTGCTTTGTCGTTTTCCAGGTTACAGTTGCTAATCAGGAGCTATTCTCAATCATCACGTGCACGAGCCAGTAGTTATGCCAAGTTTTTACTATTAAATCATAACCAAGGAACATATTTCTTTCCACTTTCATGGATAGATTTACATTTTTATAAAAATATTCCAATAGCTACAAAAATACGCATTTTTAGGGAAAGAAAAAAGGTAACAAAAAAAAGCAGTATGGTTTGTCTGGTTTTTCCATGTGATAAAGCCATTACACAGAAGAGATGGAACCCTACAGAACTTACTCTGAAAATGTGTNGTCAACACACCCCAACATTTCAACAGTGCTTTGGCAGCAATACAAAATCATAAAGTTTTAGTGCTTCTCCTCAAATTTCTAAGTAGAGTTTCTCCCGGTGAACAGAGAAACCACTACATGTCTGGAGTTCAAGAATTAGAGCAAGTCAAAACAAAAGATAAGCCTGCAATAATAAGAATGGTTTGCGCTTAGTCACGATTTTATGATCCTTGATTTTTCAGCTTATCTTCGAAGAGCCCAGCACTGCCAAGGACTGCATGTACAGGACAACACATAGGCAAAACCATCTTGGAACAAGGGAAAAGACTTCACACGCGATTTCTACGCACTCAGATTTAGAATCAAAGAGTTTTTCCCTTATCCCCAAATCCTTGGGTTTACCTTGCTTGGGATGACTGAAAGGAATCCCTTTGTCAGGTCAGAGGGATGTGGGACACAGCACCCACTGTGGGTATTACAGAATTACTGCTACTGCTGCCTTTTACCCTTCAGTCTCCTCTCTACATCACAGTAAAAACACAAAAATTTAAACTCAGGTGAGGCATTTCAAACAAGCCCCTCTGGTTTCTAATTCCCAAGAGAGGACACCCCCAGAATCCAGACACTGTGACTGAGCTGTGCCTCCACAACCCAATGACTCTTGGGCACACACTGCAAACACTAAAGTTTACTTCAAGTCCTGGCCTTCCATGCTTTTATTGTCTTCTAAACTGCAAGATCTNTTGCTCGTCTCCACCACGTCGTGATCCACCAGGCCCAGGCGGCCCACGCCGGCCGCCGCCAGGTACTGCGCCAGGGGACAGCCGAGCCCGCCGCAGCCCACCACGAGCACGGAGCTCCGCGCCAGGCNTTATTGTCCTCTAAACTGCAAGATCTGACTCTCTGTTTATAAATGCACCACTGTTCATTTCACGAGACTGCCATTGCTAGAACCACAGCATGTTATAATAAAGCCGGGAGTGTGGCTGTTCTCAAATTTATTTTACCAAAATACACTTTTTCAACTACTAATTATAATGGCACTGTTCTTTTTTTTCCCCGGTACAATGCGAAGATTAGTCATGACAGGTGTTTTTTTCTCCTCAGGAAGTAAAGAAATCCATACCTTAATTAACATAAGGAGATAATTACTATGCTGAGGTGATGAGGCCTCAGGCAGCTGTTGAGAAGCTATTTATTTCTCTTTTTTTTCATTCAGTTAAGTACAGATACTCCCCAGATGTGCAGAGCTCTTCAAGCCAGCGAGCAAATACAACTGGGGAGGTGCAACTGCCACAGCAACAGGGAGAAAACTCAGGAGATGGGTCTTTGTCCTTGCAGGACGGAGGATAAATATCTCTTTTTTCCTCTCTCACCTCCTCGTTATCTCTCAATCTCTGAAATCTTCTAAGCACTGATAAAAGCATTTTCTGTCTGTTTTACAAACTTTCCGGGGTCAAACTTTTGTCTTATTAACAGTTAACCTCAGTTTCTCCATTCACGCTGGAGAATCCACTGCTTTGCCATCCAAAAAACGAGGATGGATGGCTCTGGAAGTTCTTAGCACCCCGGTGCTGTTCTCGTCCATAAACACACACGGCTTCTACAGAGCCCTGAAAGGTGCTGATCACCACGGTCTCACTAGTGCTGTTCTGGCAATTCCCTGTGGCAGATTAATAGTGCTACAGACCAGCTAGAGATTAACAGTAATTATTTTTTATTCATTTCATGCACTGTTTCAATTTGTTAAGCAGTTTAGAGACCGAGTAAAAACATGATTCCTGTGCTTTGTCGTTTTCCAGGTTACAGTTGCTAATCAGGAGCTATTCTCAATCATCACGTGCACGAGCCAGTAGTTATGCCAAGTTTTTACTATTAAATCATAACCAAGGAACATATTTCTTTCCACTTTCATGGATAGATTTACATTTTTATAAAAATATTCCAATAGCTACAAAAATACGCATTTTTAGGGAAAGAAAAAAGGTAACAAAAAAAAGCAGTATGGTTTGTCTGGTTTTTCCATGTGATAAAGCCATTACACAGAAGAGATGGAACCCTACAGAACTTACTCTGAAAATGTGTAGGTTTTTCACGATTTAAAGTTCTAGTACTGAGGAAACCTTGAGTCAATTTTAGTGGCCCAAGCCATGAGCCCCCCTTTAATATCCTTAGCTAACACAGAACCAAATTCTTCGGCAGGTAAGTCCTGCAGAATCTTTACAGCCTTCTGGGAATCATTTCCTAACTTACAAACAACATATACAGGGACAGAAGTTTGGTCATCAGTTCTCCGCTTTTCTTCGCAAATTACTTTTTGTAAACGTTGCAGAGATTCTTCATCTTTCTCTTCCAGTTTCCTCAGAGGGATGTGGACAGCGTGTTCCAGGCGGCAGATATCCACCTCCACCTGCGGGCGGACATCCAGCAGCACGTGAGGGACCTGCTCATCCAGCAGCTCCTTGTACTGCTGCACGGAGATCCTGTCCCTGCCGGGCAGCAGCTGCAGACTCCTGCACTTGTCCGTGGCAGAGGAGCCGCAGAACGCCTCGTAATCCTGCAGGCAGGTGACGCTGGGGTTGTCCCCGCACACGGCACAGTCCGCTTTCTTCGCTCGCAGCTTGATGTTGCGGAATCTCCCTTCGAGGGCATCGAACATCAGCATGTACCGGTTGAAGGAGGAGCCCATTCCCGAGGCGATCTTCAGCACCTCCAGCGCCTGCATGCAGCCGATGATGCCGGTGACGACGCCCAGCACGCCGCCGTCGGCACAGTTGGTCACGGTGTCGGGCGGCGGCGGCTCGGGGAACAGGCAGCGGTAGCAGGGTCCGCCGCGGTAGTTGTACACCACGAGCTGCCCCTCGAGGCGCAGGGCGCTGCCGGACACCAGCGGCTTGCCGGCCAGCACGCAGGCATCGCTGACCAGGTAGCGGGTGGGGACGTTGTCGGAGCAGTCGGCCACGATGTCGTACTGGCGCACGAGGCGCAGCGCGGAGCGCGGCCGCAGCGCCCCGCGGTACGGCACGTACTGCACGGCCGAGTTCAGCCGCCGCAGCGCCGCG
>VZTF01005104.1:301636-314179 GCA_013397755.1 Cnemophilus loriae
GGGGGTGCCAGCGGTGTGTGCAGGGCTGGGGGTGCCAGCGGTGTGTGCAGGGCTGGGGGTGCCAGCGGTGTCTGCAGGGCTGGGGGTGCCAGCGGTGTGTGCAGGGCTGGGGGTGCCAGCTGTGTCTGCAGGGCTGGGGGTGCCCGGCCGCACAGTGACACGGTGGCGGCGCAGGCCGGGCAGGCAGTAACGCCATCCGTGCGCAGACCGGTGTCCCCAAACCGCAGTGAGCCACAGAATCATTTGTGCTGGAAAAGCCCTCCAGGACCATCCAGTCCAAGCTGTGCCCGATGCCCACCTTGTCGCCAGCCCAGAGCACGGAGTGCCACGTCCAGCCCTTCCTGGGACACCTGCAGGGGTGGGGACTCCAAACCTCCCTGGGCAGGCCCTGCCTATTCACTGGGAAATCATTCTCGTTTCAGTGGGATCGATTTTGAAATTATCATCATTGATGATGGGAGCCCAGATGGAACACAGGAAGTTGCTCAGCAACTGGAAAAAATATATGGATCAGATAAAATAGTGAGTTGTGTATTCGGTACTCTTTTTTGTTTTTTTTTTTGTATTGGAAAGTACTATAAGTCCTCGAGAACTGGGATGGATTCCCTGGATTCTGCACTTTCTTCACATCCTTAAACAGGTTGTTGTACACCACTTTAGACAAGCGTAAGATCCTGATCGTTCATAATGCCGCGTTCTGAGCAAATGTGCCAAGCCATGAATTAATGTCTGCAGAACGCTGTCGGTCCTTGGTGCATTGCTGTGTGCTCCTGAGCAGTGACCGGTGGCGTTGCTGTACTTGGTGCAGGCCTGAGGGAAAGGCGGGCTTTGGATAAGATTTAATTTCATTGTAATTGACTGCAGGAGTAAGGAAATCCGAAAGATGAAAGCTGGGCTGGGCTTGTGCTTTATTTTTAATCTGTCGCATTGCTTTCCTCGAGAACAGGAGGTTTTTATTTATTATTTTTATCTGTGTAATATATTACTCCATAACCCTCAGTTATATACAAGATGCTGTCATTTCCTTAGTGGTAGTCAGGTACCTTTCCAATCTGTTACTGCATAAATGCCAAGATTTTCAAGGTATCTCTGGATGAAGTTGCATTTATGAAGATTGCTTTAAGAAAAATATATATAGGAAGTTTTAGAGTCTTTTTATAAACTGTATGTCAAGTAATTTATGTGGTTTTTATATCTCCTGTAGCTTCTGAGACCTAGAGCAAGGAAGCTGGGCCTGGGTAAGTCCTTATTAACTATGATTAGTAAAAACAAATAAAATAATCTGCTGTATACTTTGATTGATCCAGTGTATAAAGGTCCAGAAGAAATCACAGTAAAGCCGCAAAGCAGAAATACATTTTCATCAAGTTGTTTGTAAACAAACAAGCTTAAGAAATGCACATAAAAATGAGTGTTTCTAAAACATTCCCCAGAAGCTCCTGATCCTCCCTCCTGCCCTGCACCCACTGAGCACAGGATGGGGCTGTGAACTCTTGGTGATGATCTGGAGCCCGAGTCCTGTTTCCTGGGGCTCCTAAGTGCATGTGCTGCTTTGTAAATGACATTTCAAGCAGTGACCCACTCCTCAAGTGAAGTTTCTCTGTGCATTTCTGTGTTAAAAGAGTGAGGGAAATGGTTTCTGTTTCCATCAGGCACTGCTTATATCCATGGAATGAAGTATGCCACTGGGAATTTCATCGTTATTATGGATGCTGACCTCTCCCACCATGTAAGGCTGCATTTTATGTACTGTGGATACAGTCTGTTACAATTCAATTTCCGGTGGTTGGGTTTGGTTTACCCCTACCCTTTTTCTGTTTTCTGATCTGTTTTTCTTCCATTTCAGCCAAAATTTATTCCAGAGTTTATCAGGTAGGTGCCGATTATAGTATGAAAGTTGATCTTTATAAATTATTTATGAGGCAGTCTATGAAATTCTGTGCCATAGTGGGTAAAAGGTAATTATAAGATTTCCTGAAGTAGTTCTTTATAAGAGAACAATTAACAGGTGTTTGAATAATGCTCATAGCCACCCTAACTATTGCTTTCCTCTCTTCTTCTTATTTGTTCAAAAGTTTGTAAAATACAGATTTTGTACTGAAAGAGTGATTGTTCTTACTTTGAAATTTGTACTTTGAAACATTCTTCCAGTTTTTCTGATAAAACCAATTGTTTATAGAAAGCAGAAAGAAGGCAATTTTGATATTGTATCTGGAACAAGATATAAAGGAAATGGAGGAGTGTATGGCTGGGATTTGAAAAGAAAGTTAATCAGGTCAGTACTTTACAGTCTTCACACAGAAATGTGTTATTTGTAAATAATAATTCCAAGTACTCCATCCCTGTAAGCTGAACTCTTTAGTCCCCAGAAGTGCTGTACCTGCTGGGCACTGCAGGATCACACTCAATACCAGAAGCACCCACCACTGGTTAAAAATCCACCCAGAAGGACTGGAATGTCATGGGTGGGCTTGGAAAATGGGTTGGAACCGTGGCCTCAGGCTGGGACAGACATCCAGTTCCATCATCCAGGGAACGAGCTGAGACTTGGCAGGTGTGAGGGACACGCTCAGCCTGCACAGCTGGAATGCTGCTGTCCCCCCTCAGTAAATCCCTGCCAAACCCCTCTGGTGACGCTGTGTCACAAGTTCAGTGATGTGGCACAATCGGTGTCCATCAGTGATTACTGAGGCCCTACTGCGGTGGCAGCGAGCTCCAGGGAGGGGTTTCACCCAAGCCAAGGCTCTGTCCAGCTGCTCTGAACACGTGAGGCTGCCCTGGCAGGGCTCACAGGGACTCACAGGGAATCACAGAGTTTCTGGGGAGTCCTGCTCCCCAACACCTATTTCAGAGAACAGGCAGAAGTTACTGGTGATCTATTTATCCTGCAAAGCATCTGGAGCACAAGCTGATTACAGTCTGATCTGGAGGGGCTATCACAGGGACTGGATTTGGGTTCTTCCTGGTTTTTAATGGCTGGAATAAGTGCCCATCTTTTTGAACTGAACAACTCTAACAGTGATGTTTTCTTTCACAGTCGTGGAGCCAATTTTCTGACTCAGGTCTTGCTGAGACCAGGGGCATCAGACCTAACAGGGAGTTTCAGGTAGGAGTCTGGTTTGCAATTCCTAAAGTTTATTGGAAATCAAGAAACTGCTGGACAAGGAACTGGAGTAAGAACAGACCTGCTTTACTGTGGTCTGTGAAATCTGCTTGGAAGGGGTGGAAGAAATAGTGGATTAGATTGCAAGAACTGCTGCTCCCATGACCTCCTTAGAGAGTTTTATAAATAGTAATGAGCTGAGTGATTGCAGTTCAGATTCCTTCACACTGTCTGGATTTCGAAATTCCAGAAATTGGGCTTCCGGTTTCATTTCCTTTGGAATTGTTTACAGGTTGTACAGAAAAGAAGTCTTACAGAAGCTGATGGAGAAGTGTGTTTCTAAAGGATACGTCTTCCAGATGGAGATGATTGTCCGGGCTAGGCAGCTGGGATTCACCATTGGAGAGGTATGGTGCAAGCTGGGATCAGTACATGGTGCTTTCCTTGCAAGGGACACACACATTGCTGACTTCTGGCTACTTCTAAGAAGCAACCAAGATTTTCAAATTAATATAAAGAAATTACATGTGTAGAGTTCTGTTTTTGCAGCTTTGTCAGGTGAACGGCAGACCTGAAGTTGCAGTTATTTATTCCCCTGGCTGATGTTCTTCTCAGATCCTTCCCTCTTCACGTTGCCATTCCTTTAGCAGCACACGATTTTACAAGGTTCTTCAAAAGAGGGAAAAAAGTCAAAATACACCACAAAGCTGCTCTGAGCCTTTTCTTCCCTGCTTCCTATTGTACAGATGTCTCTACTCAAGTCTTTACAAATCATTTCATTTTCTCCAGCAGCCTGATTCTATTTCAGATTTGTTCTCTGTCAATTATTGCCTTGTTATTTTCCAACTTTTCAGCTATCACAACTTTCTGCTTCTAAACTCTTTGAATGTGCTGTCTACAGTCAATGAAAAAACTGCAAGCAATTGTTAGACTCTCTATCTCCAGCAGTCTGCTGCCTTTTTTATTTCATTGAATTGCTCTTGCTGGTCTCTTTATAGATGATTCACTGGGATTCTCTCTGCAGGAGAATCTCAGAGCCAGTTCTTCATCCTCGTTTCCAGGACTATGAATTGTCAGAGAATTCTGCTGCTCGTACTTCTCTCTCTAAACTTCATGTGTGGCATTTCTCTGTGGACACAGGGAAGAGCATTTCCTTACAACAAAGCAGCTCTTTTCTTCCACCTTTTTTACTCGTGGAGCAGCAGTGCTTAATTCCTGTGCTGAAGGGTAACACTGGAGCCCCTTCATTAGATGACATATTAACCATTCCTCATCCCGGTCAGGAAATGCCACTTGTGCCATCCTGCCCTGCCTCCACGTTCAGTGATTTCTGCCCATTTCCTGTAGACCAGCTGTGTGGAGTTGCCAGGATTGTCACTGGGATCATCAAGGGGACCCTGCTCAGACAGCAGAGTCATTGCTGAGTCTCTCTGCCTGCCTTTCTGGGCATCTTTTTCCCATCTTCTTGTCCTGGCTTCTCTTCTGTCCTGGCCTGACCTGCTGGAATTGTGAGAGAGCCTCTGGCACACATGCAGGGGCCTGGGCATTTGTGTGTTCCTCTTGCCAGATGATTTCTGGTTGAAACTGCCAGCAAAACACCAAGCCAATTTTTAATGCCTTTTGCAATTGCAATTCTTTATTGTAGTCCCTGAAGTATTTCAGTTTTGCAGACAAACATATATGGAAATTCTTGAATATTCTAACACAGGGTGGGCAGGATGTCCTGTCACGTGTCCCTTGCGTGTGCTCAGAGGAGTGACAGCAGAACGTTCCCAACATCTCCTGAGTTCATCTAGACAGTGTCACTTTGGGAAGGAGACCAAAATTAATGTGTTAAATGCTCTTAAATCCTGCAAATAATCTATAAAATGGCCAAAGACTGACAGAAACAGGTCTTGTTTGTACGACAGGCACTGTCATGTTCCGAAGTCATCTCCCAGCCAGCGGTGAGGTTGAGCTGTTCCGTGGTGGGGGCAGGTTTGTGCTTCCTGAGGCACTGACTCAGAGGCTCTGAATTTGGCTGACAAGGAAACGCTGGAGGCTTTGTGAGCAGTTAGTTTGCTCTGCCTGGGTGTATCATCCAGCCACTGAGTAATGTCTTTGGATCAGCTTTAAAGGTGATAAATCTAGTAATTCCATGCTCCCCAGCTATGGGGCACCATGAAAGCCCCTGGTAGGAGCTGACACAAAGGAGCCAGCCTGGTGCTTGCCTCCTCCTCATGCCTCAACAAGCTCTAGCTCAAAGGCCGTTCTTTTGTTTACAGAATTTCTGATGCTTTTGGTTTTGAACCCTAAAAACAGTTTTGCTTGTTTCAACAGGTTCCCATTTCGTTTGTGGACCGTGTCTATGGAGAATCCAAACTGGGAGGCAATGAAATTGTCTCCTTCTTAAAGGGGCTCTTGACCTTGTTTGCTACAACCTGAGAGTTCATCCTAAAGTAACTTTTTTAGACAAACAGTTTCTGACATCTGTGTAGATTTAAACATATAATAGCAAAAGCTTGCTAATTTGTGTGGTGACCAGAAGACCTGCTATGACCTAACAATTAAACAACCATCAACAATAAATCAAACATTCTGCAGCCCACAGTGCTCCTTCCTAAAGAAATGAACTGTATGTTAAACTAAAAATTAATAAAGGCTAATGCTTTTCTATTTTTGTAAAAATAATTGTCTTAATAAAGAACACAAAGCTAAATGATCTTTTGCATTTGGAAATGAATCATTATTCAGCAGAAGCTAAGGACGATTTTCAAATAAAGACGAGCAAAGACAAAAAAAAACCTTGGAATGTGTCCCGTCTTTGTCCTGTGGTTTGTAGATATTAATTTAAATAGATACTAATTAGTGTCCTTCCTTTCCTCAGCACATGTACATGTGTGTCATGAAGCAGCTACAAAGAACTGCTCATGGCTGGGGTAGCTTAAGAGGAAATCAGAGTTCGGTGGTTTGTGCCTGGACTGGAAAGAAGGAATATTCTTTGGATAGGAAAAAGAACCATATGTGTGGAATAATTCTGTATTTTGTTTGTCCAGAAGCAGATGGGTCCCTCTCCCTCCCTTCTTCAGAAACTAAACATATTTAGCATCAGTGAGATGGGACCTCACCAGGTTTAGGGGAACAGAAGACCCCGTTCACCTCAGGGAAGATATTGCAGATTTTTTCCTTGTGTCAAGTACCAGTTTGCAATGTAAACTCTGTATTTGCTCCAGATCCTGAGGAAGGAAGTACAAACAGAGCAATGCAAGCTTTTGTTTCATGGTTTGATAGAGCCAGAACTCAGAAATGACGAAGCTCTCGCAATCAAATGTGCATTTGGGAGGAGGATGAGATTATTCTGATAACGGCTTTATATATCTAGATGAAAAAAAGTCCTCTTTTTTTTTGTGGATACCTGTGGAGTTTGTGGATATCTGGATCAGAAAATTAATGGTGTGACAGGAGAAGCAACAAGTGTCCTAAAAATGCTGCCTGTTTGGCTCATGTTTGTCTGCATTCCTTTAGCACACTAGGTGCAGTTGTTAATGTTAGGAAAAAATAAAGTCTGTAGATAAACGACAAATTTGTATTTCAGAGTCATCACCCTGATAAAAATAAATAAAACTTTCAATAAAGGTTATTTTCTAGTGGACTGCTTTCGAGCTATTTCTCTGTTCTCTAGTGGGGTTGTACAGACTGATTGTTTCTCCTTTGCTGACTGTCCAAAGCAAATGTTTCAGATACAATTTGCTTTAAAATAATAAAAGATGTAGCTGCAGGTTTTGAATCCACATGGAACTGGATCACAGTGACTGAACTGTACGTTTTCTGACATTTGCCTGTAGTTTTTCAGGAAATTACACATAATTTCATTTGCTGCAGACTAATCAGAGCAATAATATACACAGAGCTACATCTCTGGATTAAAGGGCCAGTGAAATCTGCAGTAAATAGGTTTTATCTATTTATGTCTCATTTGGAGGTTTCATAGCAAAAAGCATTATTTTAAGTGGAAAATAGTTACAAAGTTTTTAATTACCAAATAATGAGGGTTTAGATGTTTATTTAAATTTACATAATGCTGTTCATTTGCTAGAATGCAAATTAAACCTCAAGAAGTTCATCTTCTCCTCATTTTTATGTAGGAATATATAACTGAAGTCCAGTATATGAATTATTCATCATCTTACTGCTGTGAATTAGAGTTTAGCTACTTCTTAATTGGCTACTTTTTAATTATGAAAATTACCTGGTAAAATTCCTTCATTTATTGATGAGATCATGTTTGGAGGAAGGTGCTTTCACATATCAATTAAGGTCATAATGCAGGAGTATTTTGTGTTCTGCAGTGTGTGAAGGTTTGCAATGTGACAGGGCAACAGTCAGGTTTTAGGTAAACAGGTGAAATTTCTCACTACGCTTAAAGGTGATGGATTTATCAGGAAAAAAAGTGCTATAAAGAAACAAACCCAAGAGCTCCATGGCATCAGGACATGAGCACACACCACAATAGTGCTTGAAAGGAGAAAAACTGATTTCCATCTCCTGCACCCACCTGCTTGTAGGCAGCCCCTCTGAAAGGAGCTAACCCATGGATCCCATGGACAGGAGCAGCATTAAGAACTTCCAGGTTTTCCTGCCGTAGTGGGATATACAAACACACATTTCACCACACACACCATGGAAACCATTTGGCTTTTCCTAGCAAAAGAAAGTCTTGTGATCTTGCTGTTCTCAAAATGTTAGGAACAGACTATAGTGGAGCAGCAGTTCTGTAATCTTTGGAGATCAGGTGCTTGGAGCTCCATATAATGTCTTAAATATTCATGTACTAGGGATTTATATAGTGGTGTTTTAATTCTCAGTTCCTAAATACCATTGCAATACTCTCCTTGCCTTGTTCTGGCCACAACAAAACACTGACTTGACATTTACTGAGAATTTTTCATTTTGTCCTTGGCTTTACAGTTCCACATAAATCAGTTTTTCTTAATTACATCCATATTCATTTCCTACGAAGGCACAAATACTTTGCTAATGCACTTTCTCTATTATACTTTCTCAGGAATCTGTGTCTGCAAGCACTCAATCATCTGGCAGGAGCAGGAGCTGTAATTGCTTCCTGGCTCCCGTCAGTTCAGAGCGGGGCTGGAGCTGGTCGCGTGTGTTTAGTGCAGGGGGGAGAAGGTAACTCACGTTTGGCACCAGTGACTGCCCTGTCCCCTGGGCAGATTTGGGGGTGTCATGCACACCCAGCACTTCAATCCCTCTGACCCACGAGGATGCTGAAGCTGGGACAACCACTCGAACCCCAAGGCCTGGCTTATTTATGTTCTGGAATGCGAATCCACAGTCAGTCCCAGATCCCTTGCTGCTCTCTTTGGTGAGGATTTGTCTGCTCTGAGGTTCAGGGGAGTCAGCTTCACTTTTGCTTTCGGTTTTTGACAAAATCTGAGGCTTTAACCTCAGCCTGCAATAAAGATGAACCTCGCTGCCAATATAAACACTATAATCAAACAGATTTTCCAGTGGACTGTGTAGAAATCCAACTGCAAGGCTCCACAACCTTCTGCGTATCAATGGTAAAAAATAATGATGACTAATCAATAATATTTATTTGAGGGTCTATCAGGATCCCAAGTATAAGCGTGGATTGAAATCTTGGCACAAATGAATTCAGTGACAGATTGCCTGCTGAGTTCAGTGCAGGGATGACTTCAGCGACAGATTTCAGCGGCTGCCATTCCAGAGCTGAGGCAAATGCTAATGTCAGGATCAGCAGGAACGGGGGGTGTGCCCAGGACAGGACTGCTTATCAAACTCTTCCTTGCTTTAGAACATATTACCTCCCCTGGGCCATGCTGCAGGGGACATGGGCAGAGAAGGGAACTAATGCCAAGCACAGAAACTCTGAGCATCATTTCCTCCTCTGTTCATGCCACATTTTACCCTCTCTCTCCAGGCACTGTGGCAATTAAAAACTTTCTTATAGACTGACTGTTACTGTTCAGGGGGAAATGTATTGGAACTGGAGAGAGAAAACCACATTGCAACTCTAAATCCAAAACTAGATCTGAAAACGCAGCCATTGAGAGGGATTTCGACAAAGCAAAGAGCATAGAATGGGAAGTTATCCCTGCAAGGTGGTTGCACTGACTGTTCAACAGAAACTGGCACCGGTGGACAGGTGACGAAGTGTCTGAACAGCACAGGAGCTGGGTGGCTTAGTGGGTCTTAAAGATCATTGTGAGACCAGTGGTCTTAATGCAGATTAACTTACTTGTATTTATTATATAATGAATTATGTTGTGTGTAAAACCATCAATAGTTGTCTTAATTATTTTATATTTGAATAAAATCCAAGCATGATGCTGCCCCTGAACTAGTACTGGGATGGATCTGGGCACCATTTTGACCTGAAGCAGCAGCACAACACGTGTGCAATTAAACCTATTCAGCTTGGGAGTGCTAATTGTCTCCCCTCTGGTGTGAAGTGTTTAGTCTCTTACAATGCAGTGATTTTACTGATTTTTCCAGTGGCTGTATTGTGAGAAACAATACCCACTTCAGCAATAGAAAAAGTATATTAAGACTATTACCATCAACTTCTGTTTCATTTTGTTCACTCTGTACACACAGGAGAAAAATGATGTCAAGACTCCTTTTCTCCTTCTTCTCCACTGCTTGAATTTTAGCTTTACCATCGATCTTTTCACACAAACTTTGTAAATTCTCATCTTTCTTCCCCAGCTCTCTGTTGACAGCTGTCCCACTGTGCAAACCACCACGAGAACCCTCCTGAGCTGAATGAGAACAAGCTCTTGTCCATCATTTGGGACTGCTTTCACACCCACTCTCATCCTTCCCCCCAGTTTTTCAGCCCTGTCGTTGCAGACCTTATCCCAAAGCAGGCAGTGGCTCCCTTCTGCTCCAGCTTCTGCTGCCACATCTCCTTTCCCTCCTGTTCTCTCCCTTACCCTAAAAACCTTTTTGCCTGCACCACCTCTCTTGTGCACTGAGCAAGTGTTTCTGCCTCCTGACACTCTTCTTTCTATCTGGGTCTAATTTCATCCCCTCCCATGCCAAAATCCAGTTTCTAAACTCTTCGCAACTGGTTTTCCATACTGTAATTATGGACTGAGTACCACCATCATGGCTGGAAATGCTCCCAGCTGGAAACTCCTTGATATTGCTGCTCTTAGGGAGCTCTCTATCCACCTCTATCTCCATCCCAACTTTATCTTATCTTATCTTATCTTATATCTTGCAAGATACGAACTTAACACAGATACTTTCACTTGCTCCCAGAATTCAGGACAAGGAATGATGGCCAACAGCCTGTTCAGTTCTCCTGTCTGGATTCCAAGTCTCTGTGTTTGAGCTGTTGTGTCCTTTGCACAGATCTTCGTGTTGTGTTCATTCCCTTAAATATCTATCAAATATCATTTCTACCTCCAGCTGCATTATCATGTCCCACTACACTCAGTTCCTCCAACCTTCAGGCACTTCTGCTTTCTCAAATCCAGCCCTTAGAGCAGAAAGTCAGTGGGTTGTTTTTCTGGAGCTGTTGTATTTTTTGTATTAAGTGATGGCTAAAAAGTGGTCAGTGGTAAGGCACAAATAAACCAGTGTAGAAATAGGAAGGTGCTCAGGTTTGGGGCTGTGTATTTTAGGCAGGAGCAGACTGGCTCAAGCAGCCATGAAGTTAATTGAGAGTTTCTGAATATGGTCCTGCCATAGAGACATTTCAAAGTGTTTTCCAACATATTCCAATAATTGTGCCATCAGAGAAAAAATATCTACTCTTGGAAGGCAAAATGATGTTGTTATAGGAAAACTAAACCAGCTCTCTTTGCTTTCCTTCCTTGAGACAGATTCCACACGTGTCTCAGAGAACTCTCAAAGTACCTCAGTTCTAGGAGCCCTTTAATGCCAAAGCACCAGCTTTGGTTTTGCAGTTTTGTGTATTTCCTATTTTTTTAATTTACATTTCCATCTAAAAGAAAGACACTGTGACTTCCTGACTCTTATGACCACTGGTGTGAAGATGCCATGGAAGCGCCCAGTGAAACCCAGGTGTGACTTGCCGTGACAAGCAGGGGATTTCTGTGTCCCACTGGGTGAGGAAGTCTCAAAGCAGCCTCACAGACACAATAAAATATCACTAAATTCTTCATAAAAGCTATTTCAGTGAATTGTGATAAACAGCATCTACACATTGTCAGGACACCAGTCACTTGAAAATGCAGGAGACTCTTGAGTTACACGAAGTCTAAAGAATTGGTGACAACTTTTCTCTGCTTCTATACTTCAGGCAAGGAATCAAATGGACTTTCCTTTCTAGCATTGTGAGGCTGCACTCCAGCGTGTCACTGAACCAGAAACGGTGTGAATGCTGAGGATGGAGGGAATTACACTTTACTTCATCCTCCAAGTGCTTGTGTCTTTCTGAAGTAACAAAAGCCACCGACCCCTTTCACTTCTAGAGGGCTTTTTTACTGTGCTATAGAATTTGTCCTCGTTTGTTGAAGAGATCTTGAGCAGTGTCACGATCCACAAGGAAGAATCACATGTGGGGTCTTGTCCTGATCCAGTGCTCCTGCTGTGAAACGGGACGGCAAGTATCTCTGCACAGGTGTGCGTGAACACATGTGCACAGGGCTCATCAGAAAGATCGCAGCCCTGCCTTTGGGTGCTGGCGTGCCTCCGGGTTGTTAACCCAAAACGGGAAGGCACATGGAGGGATTCTCGGGGCTATCCTGTGCAGAGCCAGGAGTTAGACTCGATGGTCCTGTGAGTGCCTTCCAGCTCAGCATATTCGATGGTTCTGTGATGAATTCGGATTTCAGAGCGTGGCAGTGTGTAAATCACACAGGTCCTGTGTCACCTCCCAGAATTCCCCGATCAACGCCACTGTTCCAGTGCACGGCAGGTCTGGCAGAGGGTGCCCCAGCCAGGCTCCCACATGGCCATCGCCTCGCCCAACGCCTCCTTCCCTCCGCTGGGCTTGGGCCCCGCCAGCCCCGGCCAGGCTGCGACGGGCACAATCCCGGAGCGAGTCAGCCTGGGAGGGACTCAACAGCTCAGCGGTCTCCGTTCAGGGCTTGGGCACCCACTGCCCAGGGAAGTTCTGCCTCCTGTGAGTTATATAAGCATCGTGTGCAGGGGGAATTCCTGGCCTCAGTCCCCGCCCGTTCCTCTGGTGCCATTGCTCGGAGCCCTCCCGGCACCCAGGGGCACCCGGGGCTGAGGGCCCCTCTCAGCTGGGGCTCCTCTCGACGCTGACAAGCCCCAGCCCCCTCAGCCCGGCCTCGGCACGGAGATGCTCCAGACCCTTCAGCATCCTCGCAGCCTCCGACGGACGGGCACGGCAAGCCCGGGCCGCCTCGAGGCCGGGTCGAAGGCCCGTCGGGCCGGGGTGCAGGGCGGGCAGGTCGGGCCGGGCGGGGCGGCGCCGGGGC
>VZTF01005104.1:314721-361548 GCA_013397755.1 Cnemophilus loriae
CCCGCCCTCGCTGCGAGGAGAGCCCGGTCAGGTAGGTGCGAGCGCGGGTCCGCGGTGCGACCCGGGCGGGGACAGCGCCCGACCGCCCCCTCCCTCCCCCGGGCATCCCGCGCCGTGCCCGCCGCCCTGCCCGCCGCACCGGGCGTGCGGAGCTGGCAGCGGCCCCTCCCCGCCCGCACACATGTTGAGGAGCCCTGGCGGCTGCGGGGACCGCGGCGCTGCTCCCTCCCCGCCAGCGGCCCCGGCCGCCTCCCTTCTCTACATGGACGTGTCCCGGCAGCCCGAGGGAGCGGGACCGCGAGCCGCCGGCCGGGTCCGGCATCCCGGTGTGCAGCTGCACCGGGCCCCGCCGGCGGAGTTGGTGCTGGAGCGGCGCCGGGGATGCGATGAATGGGAGCAGCCGAGGGGTCCCTGCCCGCGGGAAAAGGCGGGATCCGCCGCTGCCATCCCGAGCCGCAGCTGCGGGATGGAGCGCCGTTGCCTCACCCATCCCTGCCCCGGGCTACAGTTACCGACACTCGTTTCTCAGACAAAGGCGGGGGACACCAAACCCGGCGCCTCGCAGCCGCACCGGACAGATACCTGCGTGCCACGCACCCGCTTCACCCGGCGACTGCCGCCCGGGCGGGGGTTCCAAAACAAGTGGCAGTGCGTGCGGGGTGCCGGGGTGTCCGCACACCCCCGGTTCCCCCGGTGCCTCCCGGCAGCGGCCGCGGGCGTGACACCCCGGGCCCCCCCCCAAATCNCCCAACTCTGGGCACGTGGCTGCAGCCCCCAGCCCACGGTGTGGGACGAGCCTCGAGGAGCTTTGTCTGGGACCGCAGGGCAGAGCCCCTGCAGCTGGGCGCTTCCAGGTGTTGAAGGTCGTTGTTTGTTGGGTGTATTTAAGCCGTTTGGTAGGTCTCAAAGAGCTTTGCATTCCTTGTAGAGAAATCCCCCTTTTTCTTAAGTTGTGTTTTTTTTCTACTTATGTTTCTATCTATTTTTTCTGCTATTTTCTATTTCTGTTTGGAGGTGCGAGGTGTGAGGTAACAGAGGCAGAGGATTCCCACCTGTCAGGGTAGCATGGACCGACCTTAGGTGGCTGC
This sequence comes from Cnemophilus loriae, assembly GCA_013397755.1. Lineage (NCBI taxonomy): Eukaryota > Metazoa > Chordata > Aves > Passeriformes > Corvidae > Cnemophilus > Cnemophilus loriae. Next base: position 315,810 of record VZTF01005104.1, read on the forward strand.
TGTGCAGCTCAGCCCTGTGTGCCCCAGCAGTGCTCCCTCCTGCAGGGTCTCCTGCTCGGGAAAACTTTCACTTCAGGACTCTGGGAACTCATAATCACAAGCTGTCATCCTTCTAGGTGAGAAAGATAGATCAGTCTGCTTAAGAAACAGAAAAGCCTTTTTTTTTCTGCTTTTAGTAACAAACCAAACCCGAGCTTGGTTCCTTTGCAGATGTGGAGTTGCAGATGTTGGGCAGTAATTTGATATCAGCAGATGGACATCTACCATGGTATGTGCTGAAATCTTAAAAGAGACAACAGAAGAGGAACACCCTGTTGTTAAGAGAATTGCACCAGGTGCTGAAGGGTTGTAACATAATGGTTACCTTTTCTGAAGATTATTACAGCAAATACTTCCAACTTCAGTCTAAACAGAGATCTCCTTTTTGACACACAACATACTACTTGTTCTCCAAAAGCGATGCTAAGCTGACTGTTTTCGTACTATTTTTTGATGGTTAGCTGCCCTTTGCTATTAATATTATTTTTTAGTTAGCATTCAAGAGTGACTTTTTGGTATCCAGTAGACGTGAGATGCTCTCAGGGGACATCTCTGAGATCACTGAAAACTGATACAGTTTTAATGCCCCATTACTAAAAAGAATTTTTTTGTTCTGAATCGAAGTGCTGGTCCATCAGACAGGTTTGTAGAAGGCATCTCTTTAGGTTGCCACTATTTATGCTTCAGGGTATATTGTCACGAAGAACCTGTAAGTTCACTCGTGTTAGGCTTTGGGAGGGAGATGCTGTTGGATGTGCAGGAGATGAGGAAGGTGAAAGGTGACTCCTTTGCCTGTGGATGAGACAGACAGATGTCACAGTTGGGAATGAAAAGTCTTCAGGGGAGAGGAACTTCCTGACTGTTTTGGAAAGTTCATGCCCTGCAGTGTTAAGCACCAGCTGCACAAACACAGCACCCAGGAAGGTGTGTGTGCTCCTCAGGCTGAGAGGAGGAACTTGGTGGGGTTTCTGTGTGTGCAGGGCAGAAGTTGCCAGTGGTCGGAAGCGGTCCCTGTCACTGACACAGTGGTCCCTGTCACTGGCACAGCGTGTGGGTTGAGCTGTGCCGCTGTAAAGTCTCATTTGTTGGTGCTGCCCAGAGTCCCTGTGCTGCTCCTGAGGCGCTGTGAGCTGTAGGGAAAGGCAGGACACGTGTTCTGGGGCAGGCGAGTTGTGCTGCTCACACACTGCGGGGTGAATAAGGGGTGATTATTCCCAGCCCAGCTTTACCACTCTGTAATAACATGAATACTGAAAGTAAACATTGAAGTTTACAGGATAATTCCTGGAATACGGAAACATATCAGAATCTTATCAGTAGTCATAAGTCATGCAGTCCAAATGTATATTTTATAGCTTGTTATTAAGATGGCAGCTGATTTGATTGGTGCAAAGAAAGAAACAAGTGATTTTGTGGAAGCAAAGATGGTGCTCCTGGGTTAATGTGTTTCTTTGAGGTGGCTGCAAATAAGATTTAGCAGCTTAATAGGAAGTGTATTGGGGTGGTTTTTGTGGGGTTTTGTTTTCAGAAAGGGAAAGTTGTCTTTGCTCCACTACTTGAGATGTTTAAGGGAAACAAAATTCTGTTGGGAATGAACAAAGCAGTATCAGATCTGAGGAGGACCAGTCTAAAGAGTGTAGGAGAGGTGCCAGGAGAGGCAGGGAACAGCTCTGGGCTGCAGCTGCTCAAGTGTGTTGTTTCACAGGTGCCATTGGAGCTGCTCCACCTGCATGGGCAGAACTGGGGGGCTTTTAAAAATCATTCATTCAGCTGAGTTTGTATATTAATAATGCTACATTTTGTGGGATTATTTTCTTTGAGATGCATGCAACATGCTTGTTTAAAAAGGCAACAGCTGACTATGCAGGCCTGCATCTAAACAAGCATCACACGATTTTTTTTGTTGTATTGAGTCAAGATCTGCTCTGTGCCTAGATTTATAAAGATACATGTACATAGGGTATGGTTCCTATGAACATAATTGTAACAGGATATTTTTTAATGTGGAGATAGTCCTGCTCATGTAAGTAAATCTGTTGCTAGAGGTGTGTTTCTTGATAGTGTAACAGATGGTTACACTATGAAATGAAAGGTGCTGCTCTGAGTCTCTTTGCATTGGAAGAAAAAGAACCCTTGTTGATGTTAATTTAGTTTTACTAAAAATAAATCCTATACCTTCAGTATATGTAGGAGGTTTATTTTGCCTCACCTGACACATTTGGGAAGAATGCCCTTGCTTTCCTAGGCAGGATGGCCAAATTGGCCTGTTTCTTTTGAGCTTTCAGGAAGAACTTGGGTCTGGTTTAAAAATCAAATGTGTGATCCAGATTTGAATAAAGGCTTCGAGAGCGTGTAACTCCTGTTTGTCTACCTGAGGGCCATGTGCCTCAAGGCAAGAGCTGCATTGTTCAGAGCTTCACTGCAGCTCTCTAGTGTCAAAAGGCAAGCAGGAGATTGTATTTAGTGTCTCCGATTTCCCTGTAGTGCTCTTGAATGTGAATGACAGTTGATGGTTTGGAGTAAGAATGGAGTAAATACCATTTTTTCTGCAGTGAGTCACTTTCGGTTACCTCCATTTATATCCTTACTTTTTTTTTTTTTTTAAGGTGGCATTAAGGATTATTTAGATGAAAACTGTCAGTGGCTGTTGAGTCCAAGGCCTGTGTAGTTGACCCTGTGGACACATCACACCTGCAGATGTATGCAGGTCACGTGGCAAAAATCTTTCATTTAATATCTGCTTCTCGAGTAGTATCTAAAACAATTTACTAGAAACAAAAATAAAGCAAATGTGTGAGCAGCTGTTCCCCGAGGGAACACTCCAACTCCTCCAGTCCTGCAGGTGGAGGAAAGGGCCTTGCTCTCAAGCCTGCCTTCACTGTTGGCTGTTTCTTCCCTGCCCCGGCTCCTCTCCCAGGTCTCAGCCAATGCTTTCTTTCACCCTGTTCTCCCTTTCGTATGCATTGATTTCTGATGGGACTCTGGATCTCACAGTTTGTGCTTGTGCTGCAGCTGGGCCAAGGAAGCTGTTGGTGATGCAGCTTCATAGCAGCAACAGTAAGGGGACAAAATGGCTCTGGAAATCTAAGTGGGCAAGATAGTGGTCTTGAAATGCTTTTTTTCACCTAAATAGTCAAACTCAAGTTTGTGATCTTCTTTTTTGTTTTGTTTCCCCATTGCTGCTGCTGTGAAGCCCTTTGCCTATTGAAGGTTCCCGAGGCAGATGGAAGAGAGGAGTAGCTGAGGTGAACTGACGCTGGGATGTAGGCAGGGACTGGAGCCCCTGGGAGCTGTGCTTAGACAGAAAGGGAAAGAGGTAAGAAATGTGCAGTGTAAGACTGATTTGAAGCTCTTGTTTACAGCCTTTCCCCCGTGTTGTAATGGCAGCGTTTGTGCCTCGCGTGTGTGAAGTGTAAGGCAAGGGAAAACAACCAGCACCAGCCTCCTTCAGTGCCTATTTTTACCCTCGGAAAACTCAGATGCAGCCAGTTGGCGAGATCCCTCCAGTATCTGATGGATCTGCTGTCTGAGGAAGCATGGATTGGCGGGGCTTTGGATGAGCTGGGGAAAGTATTCGTGTGCTCTTTTGTGTGCTGGTTTGTGCTGCCCCTCGCACGCAGCCGTGCCTGTGGCTGCTGGGGGGACAGCAGGGCTGCTGTGTGCTCTGGGTGTGAATACCTGGGTGTGTCTGTGAGCGTGTCTGTGTCTCTGTGTGTGTGAGCACGTGTCTCTGCGTGTGTATGTGTGTCCGTGTGTGTGAGCGTGTCTGTGTGTCTCTGAGTGTCTGTCAGTGTGTCTGTCTGTGTGTGTGTTTGTGTGTGGGAGCTGCCAGGGCAGGGCTGGAGCTGCTTCCTGCTGCCCCGGGGCTTGGCTGTGGCCCAGCACCGCTCTTTGGGTGAGGGAAGGAGCTGCTCTGCCCCAAACCACTCCTCTGGCTGCATCAGGGCTCTGCTCTGGCTGTTGACACAGTGCTGATGTCAGGAAACATGACACAGAGAGCAGGGGACCGTTTTCACTTGCAGTCTAATCTGGTTGCAGTTTCACAGTCAGTGTAATCCAATCATAAATTACGTGTATATTGATTATTTGCTTTGTTCTTGCACATTTTACAGCGACTACTGTGCTGCTTTGTTTAATTACACAAATGTTTTTGTGAGCTTTGGATTGAAAATTTTAAGATGATTCTTGATTTAATTTAAATGGTAACTGCTTATTCATTAAACATGCTTCTATTTCCAAAATTACTTTTATTCTGGGATTGTTCCTACTTAGCTACAATCTAGATGAGGATTATTTTGGAATTGTAGAGCATATTCATGCAGCCTTTTTTCCTGATCATTGAAGTGTGGATATCATGGTGTAAGCAAATAATATCCTTTGTGCTTCAATGATCTCCAGTCTCGATTTCAAATTTCTGCAAGATGTGCAGGCTTTATTGCATTTCACACCAAAATCTTTTAGAAATAGCCCTGAACAAGCCTGGCTCTCACAGTGAGGATGTGTATTGAATATTGATTTAACTGCCCATGTTGTGTGCATATAAACATTTATCTGTGGAGGTCTTGAACAGTCACAGAAGATATTCTCTAAGATGGCAGGAGGTGTGCAAGCCTAATTCTGGAGCTGTGAGTGCCTCTAATTCAGGATTTCCTATGCCCTAGAGAATGGACACGATTTCAAAGTGCTCTTCAGAATGCAGTAGAGGTTGCCAGAGCTGATGTGGCCTTTATCATGTGTGTTGAAAAGATCCCTCAGAAAACATTCAACTTAAGCTACCAGCATTCTTTAACATACCTCAGCCTACAGCATCAAAATCAGAAAACCCACCAGGAGTTCCCAGCAGAGCCTAGGGAAGCAGGTTGTTCATCAGAACAGAAATAAGGAGCTGTGGTTCCCAGAGCAATCATATTTTGACTATTTTGTATTTCGCATTGGGGCATAGAGATGCCACAGTGCCCAAGACTCCTCCTCCTGAAACGAAGTTGATGAGGAAACAGTTAATTCCCGCTCAGTTTTGCAGTGAGTGTCCACACCCACCAGATGGAGCTTCGGGCTCCAGTGGAAAATTCCAGAAATTGAGCAAGAATGAGAAGTGTGTGAATGACTTAGAAGATCCCTGTCTGCTGAACTGCGGAAGGTGGTGTTTTAGCCTTTAAATAAAGAATGAGGAGACTGAGGCATATCAGCCTTACTGATTCCTTTCAGTACAACTGCCTTCCATAGTTCTTCCTCGAATGGGAAGTTGGGAGTTCCTAGTGCAAGATTACCAAGCTGAGGCTGGACAGCAAGCCCAAACAAAGATGTATAAACCAGAGTTTCATAAACCTTGGCTGAAAATTGCCTGTAACCACTGAAGCAGCACGTTAAAAGTTTTTAGCCTCAGAATTTCCTCCCAAGGTTAAGGTGGGGTTTTTTTAGTACCAGGTTTTAGATGGACTTCTCTCCTGAGGCCATGTTTGTGTAGGATGTCCTGAGAAGTGGTGTGAAACGGTCCTTTTGTTTTGACACACAACTTGAAACTGGTTTTGGAAGTTGCTGATCTAATCTCTGAAGTGGTTTTTAATGTTTTTTAAATCCTTGGCTTTTTGACAAAGGGGCTGTTAACAAATTGCCTGTTTGCCTGCGAGGGAGAGCTGGAGTGTGTCCTGTGCTTAGTGTGGCTCAGGTCTTACAGTGCTTTGTCCAGGTGGCATTGTGCAGATGGGGATTTCCTCAGTTCCATAATCTGTTTGAAAACTGAGGTTTTTCAGAGGGTGTAATTTAGGGTTTGTGTCGATTCCTCTTTTATGTGCCCAGTCTTGTTTTGGATACAGACCCGAGCAGGAGGGCTGGGGCTCTCTGAGTGCAGGTGCTGGCGCTGCACCCCAAACCCCTGCTGGAGCTGAGCTGTGGGCAGCTGAAGGACCACCCTGCTCGTGGGCAGGAGCTGCCGGCTGCCGGCGGCTCAGGGGCCAGCCTGAGGAGGTGCTCTCAGTTGCAAACGTCGCTGTTACAAAACAGGCTCCCTCCAGGATTATAGCGGATTGCAAAAGGAGCCCTCAGTTGTCTGGCATTTCAGATGTGCTGCTGAACTGCAAATCTCATTACCTTCACAGGAGTGTGGGTGCACAGCCCTCGGGAAACGAGGCCAGAAATGCTTAAATAAGGAGGAAAGGGAAGAGTCCAAGGGAAGAAAGTGAGAATGCTCAATGTCAGCCAGTGAGGGGTGTGTTGGAATAGACTCTTCAATCACTCGGTACAGGGAGGAGAGACACTTAATTGCAGCTCTTACTTTCAAGGAAGTTTTCGGTAGTTTCTGTTCTCCCAAATTCTGTCTTCTCCCTGATACTTCTATTCCTTTTTTGTCTCACTTGCTCACTCTTCCCTGAGATAACCCATGTGCTTCCTGGCTGTCACTGTTCCTTGCTCAGCTGTCCTGGAATTGTCATGTCCCAAAGTCCCAGGGACAGGCCATCACTGTCCTCATGTGAATATAGAATATTCTACACCATCACACCACAGAGCATCATTTAACCTGCATACACAGAGAGGCAGCTTTTCTGTTGCTGTGGGAACCACAGGTTCTTTTTTTTCTCTTGTATTTTAAGAGATTTCACTCAGTGTTGCACTACCAGCCTTCTCTGCAGATCTGTTTCATGGCTAGCTTTTAGAGCATGGTATGAAGTGCAGTTTGCTGGGCAAATTGTTAGACGTTGCTTTGTTTCAAAAGCAGTTGGAATAGGGAAATAACAGTTTCAAGAAACCAAGTCTTCTTTTCATCTCGCCCAGGAACACAGAGCTGCTGCCAGCTCTGATGTATGATCCTGTGTTGGGCTGTTAGGTATAAACCAATAACTTCTTCAACTTGAAGTACTGGCAAAATACTGACTAAAATCAAAGGAATTTGGATGACATAAAGTAAGCAGCATGCCAGATGCTTGGGGATCCTTGTCAGCAGCATAGCACAGGGAAATGGTACTCAGTGTTTGGGAGACCCAGCATGGGATGAAGGACTTCCCTGAGCTCAGTATCATCAGCCTGATGCAGTAATTGCCACTGATCTGCTCTCGAGGCTGATGGGCCCTCACCCAGAAGTGTGTTTGCTGAAGGGAGGACTCTCTGAGAGAGAGTTCATTTGCTGCGCACACAGGGACACAAAGTCCGCCTTCTAGTCAGAAAATGATCCAGTGTGAAAAATAACAATCATCTATCCTTGCATGGCTGAAAGTATGGGTGATGCTCTTGTTAAAGCAGATGCAATATTCCAGTATTTGGTTTTGCTGCCATGTGAGGTATTTTAAGAATGCTGTGTTTTTTAATTTCTTAAAATGTTGTAGTGTCTTGTGGTGGAAGTGTACTTGCCAAAGAAAAGCACTCTGTACTTCAAGCTGTGGATGTTCTGTCTGAATAATCAAGAGATTAAAATCTGACAATTTATATTGCCTTTTTGCATGGCAGAGTAATTATTAATGACTCAACAAGTTTTGCTTTTATAAACTTTAGATTTGGTTGTTTCAGATTTCATGGTTCTAGTGTTATGTGTTGTGTTTCCAGTCTGTGCAAGACTGACTTTCTGTCCATGGGTGATGTGAGTTGAGGAGGGATCAGTCTTCCAGCAGAAGTGTGATCATTTACATGCCATTCTCCCAAACTTCTCATCCTCTGCCAGTTTTAATCTGAGTGCTTCCCAGAGGAATGTGTGTCCCCAGGGCTGTGGCTGAAGGCCCTGTCACCTGTTTGATGTCCCACTCTCATGTAAGGTGGGACGTGTTTGTATGGGAACCTCCCAGGAAGTGTCCAGGGGTGGTGCCGAGTGTCCCTGAGGCCCCCAGGTGCAGCGGTGCTGTGGTGCTGATAGCTCAGGTGAGGTGCACGCAGAGGGTGAGTCAGGCACTCCAGAGGGTGGTTGGAGTGTGAGGAGGAGCACTCCCAGCCTCTGCACTGCTGGGTTCCTGGGCTGGGTACCTGAGCTGACATCCGAGCGCTGCAGCGTTCCTCAGGCAGCATCCTCAGGCAGCATCCCCCAGCAGAGTCGGCTGCCGGAGCACAGACCTGCTCAGACTTGCTGCAGCACAGCTGCCCTGCAGCCCCAGCACAGGCACGGGGCTGGGGTTTGTACCTATCGATGTGGGACTGCCCTTATCACATCTCTTATCTCTTGTCTCTCCCTGTTTGTTTTGTCCAGCAGGATATGAGCCTTCCTGTGTGCCCGGGCTTGGGGCTCCCCCGGGGGGTGTAACGGAGCCCTGAGGGGGCGTTCTGCAAGGAGAATTGGCTTTGGAGGCTTGTGCGTGAAACGTGTCCAATGAGTCTGAGACGCCCAAGCACCATTCATTTCGGAGGTAAATGCCTCATCAGATGTACTGAAGAGATGGGGAGGAGTTAAGATTTTCATTTGGCAAAGTATGGGCAAAAAGTAGTTGAAAGGATAGTTTTGACTGTTTACTTCTGAGGTTTGGACATTTTGAACTTTAAGGGACTCCAACTTGGACGCTAGAAAAATTGAGTGGTTGGGGGGCTTTGGGTTCAATCACTGTGGCAGCTTCAGTGCAGATTAATTGGTTTCCTGGTTTAAAATTTTCCTTCTTCTGTCAGTTTAAAACCATCAGAGGTGGAAGTGAAAGCTGGTTTAGGCTGCAGGAGGGATGACTCTGGAATGCTAAACAAACTGGGGGAAACCCGCTGACTTGGGATAGGGAAGTTCAGAGATCTACAATTTAAGTTGGATGTCCCTTTAAGTTATTCCTTGGAATAGGACATGACTTATTTGAATCTCAAGTGAAATGTTTAGTTTCGGAAATTCAGCTGAAATGTTCTTTATTAAGGTATTTTCTATCATTTGTCTATAAACTGCTCTGTCAAAGTGGGCCGTATAAAGGGACTGGAGGGAACAATCCTGTGAAAAGATAAAACCAAAGGGGGAAAAACCTTCAACAACAACAAACCAAACAAAAACAAATGAAAGAAAATATAACAATGACAGATTGAAGTGTTGGTACTTGCCTTGGGTGAGGGAGGGAGGGAGAATCATTTGCATGATGTGTTTCATTTGCAATTTACTTCATGTTATTGTTATTGAAATTGAACCAGGTTACTGATAAAATTGTAACGATAACGTACATTTACAAAGTTAATGAGTTAGGTTTGCTCTAATAAACAGCAGTAATGTCCTGGCACCCAGCCCATAGAGAACTGAAACTATGGTACAGATTTGCAGTGTCTGGGTTGCACTGACGATGCTGATCCTGGGTTCCTGTTGCTTTTTGATTTTAATGCCAACCGTTACTGAGAAATATTTAATACCCAAACCCAGGCTGTCTGGTAGAAAGCTACCCTTTTAATGAAGTGATTTTTAGCATAATCTGAATTTTATGTACTAATGTGTTACCACACTGCATGAATTTTTTTGATTATGGTGTTTGACTCTGCTGCAGCCCTTCCCTTTTAGCATTATTATGGATATTAAGAAATTTGGGGTTGAATTATTGGAATGAAAGCCATGGGATCATGATACAGACCTAACGAAGGCAATGGACCAGAGTAGAGGGTTTAAGTGTGTGGGATGGGGTGTATTGTAGGGGAAAGGAACAGCTTTTAGAATAAGGGTTTGAAACATTGCTTTTTCTGTAGGAAAAAGATGGAGTATTGCATGCTGGGAACAAGTGCTTTCCATAAGGTAGCTAAATTTTAAAAGTACATTTGTTTCATTTTGTTTTAGGCTTTGCTTAAGTATTGTAATCTAGTAATTTTGTCCTTTCTACAGTTTTCATTTTGATTAGACCTCTGCAAATCTCTCTTCAAAACTTAACAAAAACCCAACCAAAAAACTCAAACCTGGCCCACAACTGCAGTTTGCCATTTCTGAAACATTGCTCAGTGCGTACAGAAAAATATTTAAAGGTTATCAATAACGGTATAAATTCTTCCATGATTTCAAAATTGCAGGTATTAACACTGTTACATTTGAAAATATGAATGTGTTGGGTGACTGCAGAGAAATTACCAAAAGTAAAAGCAATTTGTTAAATATAGTCTCCATTGACACCTCTTTAGAAACAAAAAGCCCCAAGCCTCAAAACACCAACCCCAAGAAGCCCTACTCCTCAGGAATGCCGTCAGCAGAAACTCCAAGTAAATAGTCTCATTTTTTTCCCTTTGTTCCTGCGAATAGCAAGACATAACACACTTGGAGGAAGTCTGGGTAGATGAGTCAGGACTTATTTCATTAACTGCAGTTAAATGTTTTGGCCAGGTTTCCCCAGGAAACAAAGCTTACACAATTTTTCAGATTGTGGCTTGTCTCCTAATCCCCCCTCCTCCCAGCCAAGAGAAAAGGGAGCCATTTTCACCCAAGTTGGGTGGAGATGGAGGTCTGGAAAGAAAGGTGAGCCCCTTTAAGTCGGATTAAATGTACCTCTCTAGGATGAGAGGAGACCGGTTTGAAGGTACCCAAGTTCCCTTGACAACTGTGCCCACACAGAGCCTGTTCCTCAGCGGGACCAGCAATGCCAAGGGAGTGCCAAAGGCTCTGGGGGAGGACGAGCCGCAGGGAGGGCACAGAAATGCCACTGCCGGGCCGGGGCTCCCGGGGGCTCCGGGGTCACTGCCCGGTGCTGCTGAGGCGGCCCCCGGAGCTGGCCCAGCCTGGCCTAGCCCAGCTCGGAGCGAGCCCAGGCTCAGAGGGAACAGGAGGAGCAGGGCATTGCCTTGACTGAGTGTGTGAAGTGTTGGGCTCCAAATGAGGTGTTGTGCCTGACTGAGTGCATGTTTGGTGCATTATTCCATGGATACGATATTATTGCAGGTACAGCAGCAGCTCATGATGCCCCGTAAAGCTTTTCTTTCCCAGAAAGAAAAGCAGGCTCGTGCCAGGGAAAGGGATATGTTAAAAAAGAGGAGGAGGCGACAAGACTATCTCAAAAGAAGCGTGGAGCCGCAGAAAAATACAGAAACAATAAAGTGGCACAGGGATGATGAGAAGAGGAGAGAAAATGAGCAAGTTAAGGACAAAGATATCAAGAAGCGGTGGAGACAGGATGAGAGAGAACGACGAAAGAATGTGGACGCTATGAATTGGCACAGGGAAGAGGAGAAGAGGGAAAATGAGCGAGGTAAGGACCAAGAAGGCCAAGAACCAGCAAAGAAAGGAGGAGAGGGGGAAAGAGCACGGAAAGGATGGACCTTGTGAAGCAGCAGAGGATGATGAGGGGGAGAGGGGAAAACAGAGAGGAAGAGCAGTTATGTTTTATGAGCATGCACAGAAATAACAGCACATAGTATCTTTTAGTTTAAAATTGATGGAAAATCTACTTTAATGAACTAGAGTTCTTACACTGCTGATTATTTTAGTAAGACAAGATTGAGCTGAGTGTGTCTATGAACTCACAGTCACGCTGGGACAGAACAGGCTGGGTTTGCACCTTACACAATTGTCTGTTTTGCACACTTGTTCACACCTAATGCTTTCTTCAACACTGTAGTTGGTAATTCTGGCTGTCAGATCAACAAAAACTCAGGTTTGCTCAGGCTTCATAATAGGAATAAATGAGAGCATTAGGAAGGGAAGGGTCGACCTGATGTGCTCATAAGAGAAGATAGAACTGGTGCTTTATTTCATTCTTTTTAATAATGTTCCTGAGAGGGCCGTAATCGCATCCGCAGTTTTATTCTGAGGTCAGTTATTTAGCAAAAGTTAAATGGAAGTGTAAATTTCATGGAATGCTTTTAAGAAACGTTCAGCTCAAGAGATGAAGAAATGAGAAGACATTAAGGGGAAATTCTTCCCCATGAGGCCCTGACAGAGGTATCCCAGAGAAGCTGTGGCTGCCCCATCCGTGGAAGTGCCCAAGGCCAGGTTGGGCGGGGCTGGGAGCAGCCTGGGATAGTGGAAGGTGTCCCTGCCCATGGCAGGGGTGGCACTGGATGGGCTTTAAGGTCCCTTCCCACCCAGGCCGTTCCATGATGATCCTATGAAGAGATGACCTTAGTGCAGAAGGGGTAGCTGGAGTGGCCTCTGTGAAGAGCCTTGGGGTCCCTGGCCAGCTCTTACAGGTCTGGGATACCTGAACAAGATAAAAGGCACTGGGGCATAGGGGGGTTGTTCACAGCTTTTGGGGGTTCCATAATTGGTTTTCACTTGCCATTTCCCAGTGATGGTGTCCCCAGACACTGCTGAGTGCAGACTCCTGCTCTGTGCAGCACTCAGGGTCCCCCACGTTCTGTGCCTGCTGGTCGTGGGAGGCTTCCCTGGCAGTGGGCAGGGCATGGTGGCATTTCCAGTTGAGCATAAAGAGAATAAAACCTAGAGTAGGTTTGCTAGAAAAATAGACTGGTGCTGTCATGGTTCCTTTACACAGCAGCATCTTCCTCCAGATGATTTCTTTAGGCCTTTATTTCTGGTTGAAAGGCATTGTTTTACTCTGCAGCCTGTGACAGTAGAAATCCATTGTGCTTGGTTGTACTGTACCAAAGCTGAGACATGAACCAAGCACAGGGAGCACCCTGAATAATGTCCAGGCATGAAAGTAACACAGAGGGGCACATTTGGAATATTGGCTGAAGATTTCAATCGAGAGAAAAAGGTTCTGTTGGTGTGAAGCTGGTCCACCTTTCCCAGGGTCACAGCAGCCTTGTTCCCTGTGGGAGCTGTGAAGCTGCACGTGGGAAGATTCCCCATTTCCTGGGTCAGAGCTGGAACAGCCCAACACCTCCTGCCTGAGGTGTCAAAGGTGGCTCCTGACCAGGGCCAGAGTACAAAAGACCCATTGGAGAATTAAGATTTCAGTTACACTAAAATAGAAACAGCTTTTGCAGTGTAGAGACAGGTGGAATCTTTCTGTCCTTCCTCCCCTGTGATGATTTGACTGCTGTGGGGGTTTGGTGTTTCTCCCTCTGTCTCTGAGGGCACACCTTCTGTGGGGTCAGAGTGCAGCGCTGGGGCTGAGATCAGAGGGAGGGCTCTGTGCACTGGCGCAGGAATGTAGTGAAGAAAACATTCACTGTAGCAAATGTGAAATGAAAACTTTGAGTACAGTGCTTCTAAGTTAGTCATCTTCTGCTCTTTCATGGCTTGTTCTTTCTGCTTCCGTTTGGCTACTGAATTGTTCTAGGAGTCAGTACCTGGCTGTGGACCGAGACCTTTATGCTGGGAGCTGCTCAAACAGAGCAAGGGAAGGTTCCAGATATGCTTACAGTCACTGTGCTTCCTTCGCCATCCCTTTGTGACTGGAGCGGTCAGACAGTTTGTGTACACACACACTGGAGATGAGGGAGAGCTTCGGGATCTGCCTTCTGATGCACCTGAAGATCCTCCCTGGATTCTAGTCAGAGTGTAGTTGGGGTTGGTTTTAAGCAGTCATTTATTCATTCCACCCAGCACTTCAGTGTGGATTGATGTGGTCGGAGTTGCTGCAGGTGTCTTCCCTTAAACATCAGCTTTTGGTCAGATAAAGGATGCCTCATTTCCAGAGCAGCATTAAAGCCTAGATGATGATTTGAGAGGCTGCTTAATCCCAACTGCTTTAATGTCCCCATGCAAGGAGGTGCCAGCAGAGTGATGTTTACATTACAACTGGAGTTACTTGCTGTAAATAAAAATGGATGGAGATGCTAAAAGCTTTTGTTGTAGTCACAGGCTGTAATAATATCAGACTGTATCTGGCTCTCCACTCACTGTGATTAAATACTCAGACATTTCCTAAATAAAATGAACTGTATTTGCTTAAGGATGAGGAGTTTTGTTACAATTAGGTGACTTGGATTCAGCTATCCAGCACAACTTGCAAAGTAAGGTTGATGTTAAAAGCTGACATTTAAAAGTTCAGGTTTCAGGTGTGAAGATCTAACTCTGTCCTTTGTTATGATGTGTGGTGATAGGAAGATCCAGGGAATTTCTTGTCTTTATGGAGGCAGGCAAAGGGCAGAGGCAAGAAGATGCTGCAGACAGACCAGAGATATTTTCAGGCGGTTGTAAATAATTGGCTTTCTTTGAGTTTCTATATATAACCGTACCTGTGGCATGTTCAGCCGTATTAGACACAGGAACTAAGAGAAAGCGTTGGATTCCTTTGGTGAAGAAGTTCAGTGGCATTTTCAAATCAGCTGTTTGATATCAAGCAGTATTTTGAGACTTGTGGCTGGCCCAAGTGTACAAGTGACCAGTGCCTAAAGACAAGCTCTGCCCTGACTCTGGCTGTGTCATGAGACCAAAAATGCTTTTCTTTGCAAGCACGGGGGTTCATTCTTGAAGTGGGGACTTGGGCTTCGGAGAAAGCAGCCTGGCTTGCCAGGAGCTTTAACATGCACTATGTCCATGCACTGCTCTTTCTGCAGTTCATGTTAATCACTTGGAATAACATTTCTGATCATCTCCTTGGATTTGAAATTCACTTGAAAATATTGATTCAAATCCTGGCCATACTTGACTGAGCTGCTTCACTGAATTTTTTCTGAAAAATGCGATCATGCCGCGACTGGAGGTGTTTCTGAAGCAGTGAAATTACTTTTCATGTCTTTAAAAGGGACCTGGCTTGCTTTAGGTTGTATTAGACATTGTTTTTAAGTACAGATGAGGATGGATAGAGTGTAGGAAAAGAGCAGTTCATGAGTTGGATTCCTTTCAGCAGAACAGCCCCAGCCAGGCCCAGTGGAACTGAGGGCACTGAGGGGAGGGAGGCTGACAGTTCCCAGGGACACGGAGAGGTTTAAGCCGTCTCTTGTACTTTTCCCAGTGGTTTCTCTGTCTGGAAGGATCTGACCAAGCTTTCAGGTCCCCTCTTCCTGGGCGAATGTTTGCTAAACACCTTCAGCCAGTTAAAGCTCTGAGTACAGTAAAGGGAGGAAACAGCATTAATTTCTTGCCCTGCCTACAGCAGAATACAAGCAGCATCTTTATCACTGAGGAGACACTGTGAAATCTCTTACAAGACTGACACGAACCTTGAAACTCAGCTTGCCAGTTTTCAGATCAGCTAGGATACAGTGCACAGGAGAGAACTGAGTTCTGAAGTACTTCAGCGTAGGGGTTTGTAAAGACACACTCTAAAGGAATGAAAGTTATTTCCAGAGGCAGCCCATTGCTCCTGCAGTAGTTGTTCCATCAGTTTGTTGCCTTTTTAGAAGTGCCCTCTGCAGCCTCAAGGGCAGCTTCAGCAAGGAACAAGCCAGAGAATGTGGCAGTGTGTCAGGGCATGGTCCAGCTCTGGTACCAGTTCTGTGGGGAAATGAGGCAGACAATTACTGATAATTAAAAGTGCAGCACTATCAGCAAAACACATTTGACTTAAACCTTTTCTCTTACTCTTCTTTTTCGATAGAAACTATGTTCCAACTTCCTGTCAACAACCTTGGCAGTTTAAGAAAGGCCCGGAAAACTGTGAAAAAAATCCTTAGTGACATTGGTTTGGAATACTGTAAAGAACATATAGAAGTAAGTATGGCACCTGCAAGGGTTAGAGCTAAAATGCTCCAGATTTAGGGCGACAGTGAGGTATTTGTGTATGCCGTGATTTATTTTTAGACCTGTTTAGGTTCCACACAAAGTAGGAGTTAATTAGAAACTTGAGAAATAATGTACCTGTAAATACTTCTAAGAACATTAGTGGCTACTGAAGTCCAGGAATGCTGCAAGAACCAGGGGTGGTATGGGATGTTGGGACAGGAATGGGTCTGAGGTTTCAGGAAGTGTTTGTGCTGCAGCGGGTCCTGAAGTTACAGAACCACCTCTGTGCCTGGGTCAGCTCCTGCAAGGGAAGGGTGTTTATGCTGCTCTTCTGGACAAACTCTATTGCTATGCCTTTGCCTGTTCTCTCAGTGTCTCTTTAAAGAGCATTTAAGTGAGATGTGTAAGAAAGAAATGCCAGTCCTTCCTGCTTGCAGAATTTGTGGAGCAAGTTTCATGTTTAAGTGGGGAATTCTGAACTGGGACAGTGTTACTTGCAGTATTCATTTCACTGGAAATGTTATTTTTGAGTCCTTATTTGCTGCCGACTTTGTGCCAAAGGTGAAATGCCAAAGAAATGCTTCATAAGGTAATTTTTTTAATAAGAATTGGGTGTCTTGGACATCACACGTGTCCAACTTTAAAAGCTTCCTGTGTGAAATTAATTAAAAGCCAAACAAAGCCAATCAAACAAAATAAATACCACACCACCACCCCCCAAAAAAGCAGCCAAAAAACCCCAAACGTATCCATTTGGGAACACTTTTCTGCAGGACTGCTTTTGGAATGAGATGAGTGTGTGACTACAGTGTTGGGTTGGTCAGGAGGATGAGTGTGAAGGTGTTCTGCAGGTGTTTGTGATATGGAGAACATTCAGAGTTCTCCCCCTCCCAGGAGGTGCCCCCCAAACTCCCCCACTGCCTCGAGTGAAGATCTCTGCCTTGGCCAGCAGCACCTGGGAGGATGCAGGGGTGCTCAGGGATTGCGTAAGGGAGCCCTTGGGCCGTGCTTCTGACTCTCTGTCCTCTCTTCCCATCTTCCCTTCTCCAGGATTTTAAGCAGTTTGAACCTAATGACTTTTATTTGAAAAACACTACATGGGAGGATGTGGGACTGTGGGACCCATCGCTTACAAAAAACCAGGTTGGTAAGAGTTTCAGTTGACACTGAGGCTGGAGATGGGTCATGCTGAAGGGCATTTCCCAGACATGCCAAGAGCTTTGCCTGCAGTTTTCCTCACAGATTTTCATGTGTTGGCAGCTCAAGGGACAGCAAAAAGCTACGTGCTTTTTCCTTTGTTCTGTTAAGTTGTTCCTGGTGCGTATCTCAGGAGCCTGGGTGGCCAGTACCACAGAGCTGATGGGTCCTTGCTCAAGTCAAACAGCTGCACGTTAGGAGCCCATTCCCACCTGTTCCCAAGCCTAGCACAATTCCACCGGCCCTATGGTCAAAGGATCAGCAGTTTTATACAGCTGGCAATGAGTCTTTTACCTTTCCTGAAATGTTTGATTCCTGGTTTCCATCCCTTCCAAAGCTGTTTCACTGGACTCTCTCTGCGGCTCATTCCCGGGTCACTGTCACTCCACCTCTGGGTCCCACATCCTGTGTCCCACATCAGCTTCGGCCATTTCTGGTTCTGCATGGCAGCTCAGTGACACTGGAAGTCCTGCTGTTGAGATGTTTCTGACCCAGTAATAAAGGAATTTTGAGTTGAGCCAGCGGTAGAGGGAGGAAATGATGCTGTTGGTTGAAGCAAGTGGTGTGGGCTGCAGCTGCCTCTCCTGGGGCTGCAGGGCAGGGTCACCCCAGCAGTGACAGGTCAGAAACCTCTTTACAAAGGAATCCCTCTGTGAGCACCTCAGAGCTCAGGTATTGCTCTCAGAGGAAACTGGGACCCGTCCTGTGATGGCTTCCTAGTGTTCATCTGAAAATGACCCTTTAGTATTGTCATGCTAAAATACACTGATGTCCTTGTTTCTAGGTAACCCAGAATAAAAACTGTAATATAAAAGGAGACAGCTGTTGCCTGGTTGATTTGCTGGGGCCTGTCTCCAGCCCACCAGGTGTGTGAGGCTTCAGCAGGTGGCCAGAGCAGAAATTCCAGCTTCCTTCTGCAGAGGGAGAGTGCAGCTCTCCAGCTCCCTCACCTGTGACCTGTGTGTAGCTTGGTGCACAGGACCTGTTCTGACACTCAGGAATCTCTGTAACTCTGAATTCCATGTGTTACCCCAGCTGAAGTGCCAGGTTGCTTGTGGCTGTCCCTAAGGCCAGTGGAAGTTCAGACTGTGGTGTAGCAGTTGACAGGAGCTGCATTGGCACTGCGTTAAATGGGACAAAAGCTGCAGGCAAACTGCAAGGGTGGAATTCCCAAATTCCTTTTTGTTCCTCACTCAAGATTGATCTAAAAATCAGGTGTGTGCTTTGATCTCAAGGAAGAGGCTTGGTGGCTTTAAGGGCTTGTGTAGCCTGTGTCTTGGTAAGCTTAAATCCTTTCGTTCACCAAAAGTAAGTTTGGAATTCCATCTTTGATATTAAGGTGTGTAATGGATAAAGACACTGAAATGGCTCAAGTGATAGATCCATCTTACATCTATAAAGTTTGGCAGATTCAGGGGAGCAGTATCTCATCTGGATACAGTCTCATTCTCCTTGAACAATCCTGCTTGGCTTTCCCCCAGAAAGGAGCTTACAGGGACCTTTTCTTGCAGCTCAGCTGCAGGGAGGAGGCTTTTTGTGGCTGACAGGGAAAGTTACTTCTGACTCAGCCTCACCTGCCGAGGTCGTGGTTAAACCCTTGAGGGACCCCGTGGCACTCCCCACGTCGTGTGTATGTTCATGTGATCAGCTTTTTAGGGCCTGACCTGCAGGCCAGAAATGGGAGAGAAGAAGTGAATTGAAGGTTTGAGACAGTTGCAGGGGGTCTCGTGAGTATTGTTTAGAAAGGTTGTGTAGAGAAGATCATGGGGGTTATTTTGCTGAGAAGTGCTGTTGAATATTTAGTCTGTGCTCTGTTCTCTGTTCAAGGACTATCGGACAAAGCCCTTTTGCTGCAGTGCATGTCCCTTCTCCTCGAAGTTCTTTTCAGCCTACAAAAGCCACTTTCGGAATGTTCACAGCGAAGACTTTGAGAACAGGATCCTGCTCAACTGCCCCTACTGTACCTTCAACGCGGACAAAAAGACTTTGGAAACGCACATTAAAATATTCCATGCTCCCAATGCCAATACACCGAGTGGAGGCATCAGCACTTTCAAAGATAAAAACAAACACGAGAGCCTTAAACCCAAGCAGGCTGACAGTGTGGAACAAGCTGTTTATTACTGTAAGAAGTGCACTTACCGTGACCCGCTCTACGAAATCGTTCGAAAGCACATTTACAGGGAACATTTTCAGCACGTTGCTGCTCCTTACGTAGCCAAGGGAGGCGAAAAGTCCCTCAATGGTGCAGTTCCGTTGAGCTCCAGTGCCCGAGAGGAGGGGGGTATCCACTGCAAACGATGCCTTTTCATGCCGAAATCCTACGAAGCTTTAGTGCAGCACGTGATCGAAGACCACGAACGGATCGGATACCAGGTCACGGCAATGATAGGTCACACCAACGTAGTGGTTCCGAGGTCTAAACCCTTGATGCTAATAGCTCCCAAACCCCAGGATAAAAAGCCTATGGGACTCCCTCAGAGGATGGGTGCCCTCTCCGCTGGCAGTGTCCGCTCGCTCTCGTCACAGCAGATGATGAACAGACTCACTATACCAAAGCCCACGTTAAATTCCGCAGGAGTCAATATGATGTCAAATGTTCACCTACAGCAGAACAATTACGGGGTCAAATCAGTACCCCCCAGTTACGTTGGTCAGCCAGGAGGGAGGCTCACCCTCAGTGGCAATGCACCTGTTTCTCTTTCCCAACAATCACAAAGCATGAAACAGTTTTCAGCGAGTGGCAATGGAAGGCCTTACACTCTGGGAGGGGAGCAGAGGTCCCAGGCCTCAGCCAGGTACTCGCTGCAGTCTGCCAACTCCTCCTCGCTGTCGTCGGCACAGCTCAAACAGACGTCGCTGTCGCAGTCCCAGGCAGCGTCCAGAGCTCTGGGTCAGTCTGGCTCCAAATCCCCCGTGGCTGCTACAGGTCCTTCCGCTGTCAACACCTCGTCCACGCAGAAGTGGAAAATCTGTACAATCTGCAACGAGCTGTTCCCCGAGAATGTGTACAGTGTCCACTTTGAGAAGGAGCACAAGGCCGAGAAGGTGCCTGCAGTGGCCAACTACATCATGAAGATCCACAACTTCACGAGCAAATGTCTCTACTGTAACCGCTACCTGCCCACGGACACGCTGCTCAACCACATGCTGATCCACGGGCTGTCCTGCCCCTACTGCCGCTCCACCTTCAACGACGTGGAGAAGATGGCTGCCCACATGCGCATGGTGCACGTGGACGAAGAGATGGGACCTAAAACTGACTCCACGCTGACGTTTGATTTGACGTTGCAGCAGGGCAGCCACACGAACATACACCTCCTTGTCACCACCTACAACCTGCGGGACGCTCCTGCCGAATCCGTAGCTTACCACGCTCAGAACACCCCCCCTGTCCCGCCAAAGCCGCAGCCCAAAATCCAGGAGAAATCTGACGTACCCGTCAAAAGTTCTCCACAAGCTGCAGTGCCCTACAAAAAAGATGTGGGGAAAACTCTGTGCCCTCTGTGCTTTTCGATCCTAAAAGGCCCCATCTCTGACGCGCTGGCACATCACCTGCGGGAGAGGCACCAGGTGATTCAGACGGTTCACCCCGTGGAGAAGAAGCTGACCTACAAGTGCATCCACTGCCTGGGCGTGTACACGAGCAACATGACGGCCTCCACCATAACGCTGCACCTGGTGCACTGCAGGGGTGTGGGCAAGACCCAGAACGGGCAGGACAAAGGGACATCGTCGCGGCTGGGCCAGTCCCCGGCGGCGGCGCCGGTGAAACGCGCCTACGAACACATGGAGTTCCCCCTGATGAAGAAGAGGAAGATGGACGATGATGACTCCCCCTCTGCCTTTGAGGAGAAGCCTGAAGAACCCGTAGTTCTAGCACTGGACCCCAAGGGTCACGAAGATGATTCATACGAAGCCAGGAAAACATTTCTTACAAAATATTTCAATAAGCAGCCCTACCCCACTCGGAGAGAGATCGAAAAGCTGGCAGCCAGTTTGTGGCTCTGGAAGTCTGATATCGCATCTCACTTTAGCAACAAAAGGAAGAAATGTGTTAGGGATTGTGAAAAATACAAACCTGGGGTGCTGCTGGGCTTCAACATGAAAGAGCTGAACAAAGTCAAACACGAGATGGATTTTGATGCTGAATGGCTCTTTGAAAACCACGACGAGAAGAATTCCAGAGTCAATGTCAGTAAGACTGTTGATAAAAAAATCAGCTTAGAAAAAGACAATGACAGTTCCTCAGACAGCTACGAAAACCTAGAGGAGGAATACAACGAGAGCCGCAGTCCCTTCGGCCAGCGCGTCTCTGACATCGGCGGGAAACCCTCGTCCGACAGCACAGTGCAGAACCCCGAGGACAGCATAGCCAAGGAGCTCATGGAGGAAAACACCTTACAGGCACCAGAGAAGGCCGAGCAAAAACAACAGGAAAGCTCTAAATACGAAGAGATGATTTCTGCTGAAGAGCCAACAAAACTGGTAGGTGACGTTTCAGATAGCGAAGGTGACCAGGATGACCAGGATGATGCAGTGGAATGGAAAGATGGAGCTTCCCAGTCTGAAAGCGGGCCTGGTTCCCAGCAGGTCTCGGATTTTGAAGATAATGCATTAGAGGTAAAACCAGAAGTGTGGACAGATGAATCTTCCCAAAGCGAAGATGCTGGGAGCAGTAAACCCACTGTGGAGGCCAAAGGGGGTGGATCTGAAAGTGATGAAGAACAGTCAAAGTGGAAGAATCGTTCCTATGGAAAAGTAGAAGGGTTTTGGTCCAAGGACCAGTCGCAATGGAAAAACGCCTCGGAGCTGGAGGAGAGCCTGGCCAGCGAGCAGATGGAGTGGCAGAGCAGCACAATGGACAGCGAGGACGGCGAGGCCTTCGGGGCCGTGGGGGCCGAGCCCATGCACGGCAGCCTGCCCGGGGTGGAGCTCAGCAGCCAGCAGGCGTGAGCGGCTCTGCCCGTGGCCGGCGCTGCCAGGGCACTGCCAGGGCACTGCTCCTCTGCCAGCTGCTCCTCTGCCAGCTGCTCCTGCCCTGGGGCACGGCCCGGCCTGGGGGCCGCTGCTGCCCGGGGTCATGTACAGATCCGCTGGCCGAGGGGCTGGGAGTTCCTGCGGGGATGAGCACAGTAACTTAATGTGAAAATGGATGCGCTGGTGGCTCCAGAATGCACACAGAGAAAAGCAGAGGATTATTTTATCTGCATTTTCAACCCTCCTTTCACCTTGTCCATGTTGAGTTGTGTGTTTCCAAGAGGCCCCTCTCCGGTAGCGCTGTGCCAGCGACCCGGTGCCCTGTATAGCAGACTCTGGGGAAATGGAGTTTTCATGTATCATTCTGAATAGTTGAAATGTATATTTGTACAGTCTTTTAGACCTATTCAAGTGAAGCTTATGGAACTGTTCTTGTGTACCCATCATAGATCTGTTTCTCTTTTTTAGTGTTGCCCTGCTGTGTAATAAATGCTGTATCTAGTTTCCCTAGCAAAGCTTGAGACTGCTCTAGTATCAATTTTGACAAACTTAGTTTTTGCACATAACCTTGTACAATCTCCAACCAGAGGCCAGCAACATAAAAATATATCTGGGCTCTGTTGTATTATAGAATTTTCTTGTTCTGAATATCATTGACATGACAACTGATGACAAACATATTTCAGAGCCATTTTCTGAAATCTTTTAAGCTAAAAAAAAAAAAATCACATGCAAGAAACAAGTTTGCAGCTACTAATTTTGACACCTTTTAGATCTGTATAAAAGTGTATTGTGTTGAAGCAGCACACCGAGACAAAGTGCTGGGTTTGGATATTTAGTTTTCTCTTTAGTTAACACCAACAAGGTGTTGTATTCATTTATACCATCTAATATATGACACACTGTTGTAGTATGTATAATTTTGTGATCTTTATTTCCCTTTGTATTCTTCATTTAAGCATCTAAATAAATTGCTGTATTGTGCTTAATGTAAATATTTGCTTTATTACATGCAAGTGCTGCATTCCTGGTTGGTGAATCCCACCTCGCTATATTCATTCCTTCTTTTTTGCCTGTTTTTCACCAGGTGCTCCCCAGCCCTGCTGGGGCCTCTCTGTTTAGCACTTACTGAATCCTTATCTCCTTCAAGGTTATTGAGAATCTACAGAATAACTCGGGCTGAAATGTGTTGTTCCTGTTCAGTGCTGTAGAACACAGTTATAAATAGCATTGTACTGGTTTGCTTGTTCTGCATCCTGGGGAAAGGAGGTCTGGGAATTCCTCGATGAACGGAGATTTGCCTTCACCTGGAAATCCCTTCCCTGTGTGTCCGGAGCCCTGGGCCTGAGGGCCAGGAGGGCGGTGCTTTGGGATACTGACCGTTCCAAAGGGAGGGCAGTGCTTTGGGATACTGACCGTTCACATGGAGGGCAGTGCTTTGGGATACTGACCGTTCCAAAGGGAGGGCGGTGCTTTGGGATACTGACCGTTCACATGGAGGGCGGTGCTTTGGGATACTGACCGTTCACAACGGGGGCGGTGCTTTGGGATACTGACCGTTCACATGGAGGGCGGTGCTTTGGGATACTGACCGTTCCAAAGGGAGGGCGGTGCTTTGGGATACTGACCGTTCACATGGAGGGCAGTGCTTTGGGATACTGACCGTTCCAAAGGGAGGGCAGTGCTTTGGGATACTGACCGTTCCAAAGGGAGCAGCACAGGCCTGGGCCAGCCTGGAAGGTAAGGTAGATTGTACACCAGAAGAACTGAAGCTGAGGTAGTTCAAAGCTGTGCTTGGTTTGGGCAGGCCAGGCCTGCAGTGTGGCCCCTGTGCAGGGACCTGAGGAGGGGATTCACTGAGGGGACGCTGCTGTGGTGAGAACAAAACTGTTCCTCAGTGCAGTGGGGAGCTGGATTTAAGCACAGCTCATAAATCCAAGTGCCTGCTGTTGGACACTGACCAGAACCAAACTGACCTGTGAAACGTCACTGATGCTCTGAAGCAGGAAGTCATTCTGGGTGTTCCGGCATTTTACACAGCAAAACCATTTCCCAGAGGTCTTGTGCAGACCTTTCAGCCTGGAGGGCTGGCGTGGGTGGAGCTGGACCTGCCCTGGAGCCAAAGCTGGGGCTCTGTGCCCCAGGTGCTGCTGATGACTGGAATGAGCAGTTCTGGGCTTTGCTGAACTGACTGAAAACAGGTACCTGCAGGGGGAGGTGAGTTAGATTTGTCTCGTTCTTTCCCCACCTTTGTTGTGCTTTCTTACCTCAGAGCAGTGGAGGTTGGACTGGCTGGCTCCCAGCTCTGGACTCCAGTGGTGGAAGATGTGTTTGAAGAACAATACTGGAAAAACACTTTGGCATTTACATCAGCAAAAGAGCTCCTTGTGTTTCTCTGCTTTCAAAGAAAAGCTGAGCCTCAACTCATTTTGTGAGCAGGTTTTGCAGACTGTTTCATCAAGAATAACTTCCCAGTCAATCAGGTGAGAGTTTGGTAACTCCCCCTCAGAGCTGGCAGTGGGTTGGCAATCTGTGTCCCAACAGCACCAGGCAGGGAGTCCTGGCAAAGCCGAGTCCTTTCTAACAAGACCTGCTTGTGTTCCCTGCTCCTGCTGGGTCACAGGAAGCTGCTGGCTGAAAATTCAGATGTTTAAGAATATTTTGTGTCGTCTTTGGCTTTAGGGGGTTTTACAAAGATCTTTTTAAAAAGCTGAAACCCGAAGTACAGCAACCTTTATCTGTTTAGAAATGACATAAGCAATTTGGTATCTTTTTATCAATGTGCATCACATTTGTCTCGGTACCTGGCAAGGTAAGCTTAATACTAGCAAACTCTATAGTTAAAAACCAGATTTCTGTACTCTGACCCCCTGGATGTAGTCAATGAAGAGTAAGACTGAAATACGAACTCTTTAGGAGTGTTTCATTTGCCAGAAAATTCCAGGAAATGCTATTTTCTACAGTGATTAATTTAAAGGTTTTGTACACAACCATTCTCTTACCAGAATACTAAGAAGGATGTAGGGTGGTTATTTTAAGTCTTGGCATAAACTTTATAGTACTTCAAACCAGTTACTCTTCAAATCTGGCTCTGAGGCTGGGCACGGCTTCCTCTCCAGATCTGAGGCTAACCACACTTTTGAGGAAGTCAGAAAGGGGGAGAAAATAGCCCAGAAAAACTGGAAGAGCCTTAACCCAATGCGTGTAATTTAGCATATCGTACCATTAACTGTATGGGCTGGAAGTGACCCACATTTCACAGCCACGCTGCAGCTGTGGAGCGGATCCCCAGCCCCTCCCGCGGTGCTCGCAGGGGAGCAGCTCCAGCTGGCACTGACCCTGCGCTGGGACCCGGGGCTGCGGGAGCGTCCCGGGGCTGCGGGAGCGTCCCGGCACAAAGAGCAGCCGGACCCTGCTCTAAAGATTTTCTTTCCGCCGCTGTACCTGGACTGAAGGAAAGTGCATTTTCTGGCTCAGATGCGAGGTGCGGGCTGCGGCAGCCGAGGCTGAGGGCAGGTTATCAGCACAGACAGCGTTCCCAGCCCCACGGCTGCCGAGCAGACCCTGTCACCTGCGGGGACACCCGGGGGGACACCCGGGGGGACAGGCGTGGGGGCTGAGGCTGCCCCAGCCCCTTGCACAGCTGGGGCTGCTGCTGGAGCTGCAGGGGTCCGGCAGAACCGAGCTGTCGAAGCCCTGTTCGCGCACAGGCTGCACGGAGGTGCTGTGGGCCAACGCGGACCCTCTCCTGGCTTTTCCTCTTGCTTCCAGAGTGCTCCTCCTTTCCTCCCCGCCCTCCGCCCCGGGGCGCAGCCGCTGGGCAGGGATTGCCCAGCAGGGACACACGGGCAGCTCTGGGAACTCCGGTTCTCTGGCCCGTGGGTCACAGCCCGAAGCCACCCTTCCCCTCAGCACCTTCCTGTGGGGCTGTGGCTCAATCCTTTCCCCTACTCTGCGATTGCTGCTCAATCAAAGCATTTCTGACGTGGGAGAGGTGCAGCGAAGGTTCATTGCACGAGCTCTGACTCTCACTGCAATCAGCTCCAGTGCCATCTGCTGCTGCTGTCCCTCTGTCCCGCAGTGACAGCTCCGCAACACCAACTCCCCAGCCAGTACTTGACCCTTTGACACGCATTCTCGTGGCAAACCTGAATAGTCACCCAGTATTTCTATAGGAAAATTCTGTCATTCTTAGCACTAAGAAAGCGGCAGGTTTCAAATACTCACTAGTACAGTTACAGGAAAGTTTCCCATTGTGTCAAACACACATTTCACACACAGCTATGGTAGGAAAACAAATTCATTTCCATTTTTGTCAGAAGCAGAAGATTTCAGGAGGAAGTCGTGTGCATTGTCTCTCCAGTTTTGTTAATAAAGAAGCTGATATTTGCATAAGCAGGTTGCTATAACTAGGAGTATTTTATTCCTTTTATAACTGATTTGCCTCTCTGTAACCCCAGCTCATTTGTGAGGATCCATTACAAGAACCTGCATTGCAGGGGCAGAGGCAGCCACTCGCTGTCTCTATTGCTTTATATTTTAATTTGACTTTATCTTTCATCATCAGTCCGACTAATAAATATGAAAAGGTTGTGTTCATTTATTTCTGCATCAGAAGAGCTTTGGTCTCCATGGTTACAGCCATGCAGCTTTACTTTCACCATAAGCTTGGCGCTTTTTTTCCCTTTACAGACTTTGCAGTGGGTTCTCCATCTTGAGCTTTGCCACAGGCATTTTTAAAACAAGCATTTTTCCCATTTCTCCGTATTGTACTTGATGCAAAGCCAAACATCTAAAAGGTAACCCCTTCCTCTGTTCCCTATTCAGAGAACTGAGGGGGTTTCGCTTTCCTGGGCCTATTTTGAAGTAAAAACCTTAAAAATGCTACAGGTGCAGGGATGGGCTGTGCTGCTGCTGGTCCTGGTTAAATCACACCTACATTGCAAAATGGCACACCCAGAGGTCCAGAACACCTGCACAGAAAGTTTATTTCTGTAATTCAGGTTATAGCACACAGCAGCTTGTAAAACGCTGCTCCTGGTGCAAAGATTGTGCTGGAAGGTTCAGCCACGTGTAGTTTATGGAATTTTAGAATTCTGCCATTGACTTCATATTGTCTTGCAAAATCTGAGTGTTTGTGGAGCTGGCAGTGTTGGCACAGGCCTGACAGGTTTGACAGGCTGCACTAGAGCACTCTTCAACCCCCTGATCATTTCAAATATAAAACATGAAGGTAACCAAAGTGAGCTTTTGGACATTGTCTTCAGTGATTTTGGAAGTTCAACCAAGTGCAAACTCCTGGGATCAAATCTTGGAATAAACGTTCCCTCTCCACAGAGCTACAGCAGGAATCTGGGCTTCACCTCAGAGCTGCCAGCCAAAGACCTCAGATGTAACAGAGGCACGATGTCCATTAAGAATAAACCCAGGCACCTTTCCTAGAAACCTCTTGGTTATCAAGAATTACTTACTTTGATTTTTGGTACCCACACAGTTCCCTGAATCAAAGTCTTCGGCCGGGGAGGGCTCT
This sequence comes from Cnemophilus loriae, assembly GCA_013397755.1. NCBI lineage: Eukaryota > Metazoa > Chordata > Aves > Passeriformes > Corvidae > Cnemophilus > Cnemophilus loriae. Next base: position 342,974 of record VZTF01005104.1, read on the forward strand.
GGCAGGTCGGAGGGGCGAGGTGCTGGCAGGAGGCGTCTCTGAAACAGAAACAGGGCAGAAATTCAGCTTCTTGCTCAAGAACAGGAAATAATACTTGAGGGAATTGTCTGGTAAGAGAGACAAGGGGAGTGGAATCATCATCTCACAACTGAAGTTGCTCTCCAATAATAATAACTGACTTCGTAAGCAATGCTGAAAATGTGAAGTTGTTTACTCTCACACCTGATTCTACAGACTTTGAAATCATCTTAGCTGGGTTAATATTGAACAGATAAAAATAGAGTAGAACACGGGGGAAATTAGTTTTAAAGCACAGAGAAATGCAAATGAATTAGTACCACTTGAAAATACTGACTACAGAAGAAATACAGAAAGGGATTTGGGTTTGCTTCTGGGGTTTTTAAGAATACAAATAATTGATTAATCCCGAATTGAGGAGATAAAATCATTTTTTCTGTAGTGCAGCAATCCAAACCTCTAGCTAAAATCCCAGTCTCGATGGAAAAGAAGGAGCCTGTCTTTCCCCTGAGGCTGGTGCTCTCCAGGCTCTAAACTTCACCTATTTCCAGAGGCCAGTTGGCTGTTTAGATTAAATCCTCCCATGTGTTTGTGTTTCACCACCTCCTTCCCATGGGCACAACTTTTAATGGAACACAAACCCAAGTTTCTTCTTCTCAGACTCTCAGCCTTCACAAGCACTGGGTAAGACAAGCTGAAGACTCTGAATTGATCATGGAAGTGCTACCAGTGAGACCTGCACCTGTGTGAAACAGAAAGGACAAAAAGCCGTAGCAAAGCAGCTGTGAGAACACCCCGCTGTAATAATTCATGGTGCAATATGAACACTGTCATTGTCTTCCCCAAAACAAAAGTAGAGAGAAGGAGAAGTTACAGATCACTCCAGTTTCCCGAGTGACATAATTCGTGCCTCATTTCTAGGGCAGCCCTGGCAGTGGTCACACCGGGAGAAAACGGGCAGAACCAGTGCTGTGAATTACAGTAATTAAGCTTAACGAGCTGGGTGCCAATCTGTTTGCAGAAAGCACTGGCCAGAGCAATCAGCCTCACTATGGGCACAGCCTCTCCAGCCAGCCCTCAAAGCAGCCTCGGGATTTCCCACAGCTCACGGAACCACTGTCCCACTCCAGTTTGTAACCAGTTACACGAGAGTTAGTGAGAGCACTTACTGCCCAAAGTTCCTCCAAAATGATGCCACAGCTGCAGTAAGAATCTCCTATTGTATTTAGATCCCTGCGATAGTAAATCTGGTGCTTTGATGACGAATACCTTACTGTTTCTATAGTATTACAGCTATTTTGACTCACACCTTCTCCTCTGACCTGCAGATACCATGTGCTTTCTCTGTACCCCCTTGCCATGGGGCATTTTTGGGGGTGACTTCCCAGAACTGTGCCATAACCACTTCCCAAACCACTCCTCTGGCTGCATCCACCAAACTCGTGGAGGAACTCCTGTTACCAGCCTGAGTTAAAGGAACTTCTTCACTCTCATCTGAGGTACAGCTGCTGAATCACTGCAAAATGACAACGTTTTCCAAGGAGGGGCCCAAGGAAAGCTTTTCCACAGTGGGACAAATGCCCCCCAGGGCAGGAGGAATCTCTGAGCTGTGCACATCTCACAGGCTGAGATGAAATAATTCCTTTGTGGTCAGGCTGCTGGGAAACTCAAAGGAGAAGTGAGGTGGTTGCCTGCTAAGCAAGAGGGGGGTGTGGGGAAGAGGGAGAAAATGTCTTGAAATTCCAAAGGCTCTTGAAGTGATCAAAAGAGAAAGGTTTCAGTAGAAGCAAAGAGCTTTTTGCCTCCGGATCACTCGATTCCTGTGTGTCCCCATCTCGTAAAGGCTGCTGGAAGCAGATCTCTGTTGAGCTGCCCCAGTATTCTATTAACTTAAAGATCCAACAATGAGGGAATAAACTGAGAAAATAAAGATTAAAGGAATTACAGAGGAATTTAGCATTTGGAAGGCAGTATAGCATGTTCAGATGAGGCTGATCAAATAGTAGTAATGAAAGGATTAAAACATTTGCGAGAGCTTTTGAAAAATCAAGTACACACAACTCTGCACTTGCAGGCAAATAAAAGCACTGGCATGTAGAATCATGCCTGGAAGATTAAAACTTCTGGTGGCAGCTTTAGAGGCTTCAGTCAGCTGCATTTTAACAGGCAGCCAAGTTATCCAGGGAGACAAATTGTGTGACACCCTGGGGAAGGCACTAAGAGCACCCTGGAGAAATGCAGTGGGAGGCCCCAAGCCCCAGGCCCCAGCTGACACAAAAACACAAGCAGCAGTAGGAAAATGATCCATTTAAGGGCAGAGTGGTCACTCTGACAGCTGCAACCCAGCACCAGAGCAGCAAAGCCAGGTCTAAAGGTGATCACTTCCAGGGTACATCACATCCAGGCAGAAATCCTCTACAGGACAGGAGATTTTCTGTCCTGAGGCAAACCAGCAATGTCAAACCACTCCAACTTCCAGAGCACAAGCCTTGGAGCCCAATTTTTGCTTTTCTCCCACACTACGTATCCTTCACCCAGCATTCCTTGCAGGAGCTGGATTCCATTCTCCATATGGAACAGCTTTACTATCACAGACAGGTAAAGAAATCAAACTACTGCTCTGTAAGCCCAAAACATTACTGGATGAGGAGCACAACCTGCAGAACTTTCTTCCTGAAGAAACACAAAAGTCCTTTCCTTCCTGTTGTTCTAAACATTTCTGTGCAAGCGCTTTGGAGCAAAGTGGATTCCAAGCAAGCTCCAGAAAGCATCGCATAGATCCTGTTGACTGAAACTGGTCATTAATGACAACCTTTCACTTACAGCATATAATTTCCTCAAGGCAGGGTTAAATCAGTCTTCCCTTGTGAAGTACAATACCACAAAAATACAAAAAACCTGCCAAAGAGTTATTTGTATTTAATAAATAATAATGAGATACATGAAGTCAAGAGAATTTAGAAAAAGCACAGGAGAAAAAAAACCAACAACCACGTCCCCCTTTTTCACCCTCAGTCTCTTCAGATCTGTTCAACAGCTGCAATAATGATCTGCACAAATCAATAATCTTGCTGAAGCCTTGGGAGCTGAGTTCATTGGCTGCCTGGTAAGGAGATGGAAAACAAGGATGCACACAGGAGTGTGGGATGCAGCAGAGGTGGGACAGCTTCCAAGAACTCACCTCAAAATGTGTTCTGAGTGTACAGTCCCAGACTTGGTGTTTGGTGTGTTACGCACCAGGTGATGGATTCAGCTCCTCACTAACAGATCATTTCCCAAGATGCTGCTGCCAGAAGGAGCAAGTCCTTTCCAACACATGTGTTTTGTTGCCATTTGTGGCTGGTGTGACAGTCTGTGTCTGCGAGGCTTCCTCAGGCAGCCAGCCCTGGCTGCGGTGTGCCCAGCCTCAGGAAAGCCCAAAGGGAGCAGCAGTGAAACAAGGGATGAGACAAAGCAAGATAAATAACAACCAACATACCGAGCATTTCCACCTTCAGGAGCAGCACGGGCAGAGACCCTCACAGCACCCTTCTACCACAAATACTCTCATTTTATCGGTAAGGTAACTGTGCATTCTTTGCCCTGGTGTTTACTGCCAGCTCTGCTCCCAGGTTCCCAGGTCCCTGTCCAGCAGCACAATCTAAGGAAGTGCCTGAGACCGGCAGATCCAGAGAGGGACTGCTACAGCAAGCTGGTAAAAAAACCCAAAAATAACCCCAACAAACACTAACAAAACCTTTGGGACCAGACAGATGTATTTGGGGATGCTAAAGCTGCTGGTTCACATCATTGTGAGGCTGCTGTCAATCAGCTTAAATGTCAGGGCAATCAGAGCAGGTCCTTGATGACTGGAAAAAAGCCAAATGTCATGCTCAGCTTCCAGAAGGCTGAGGAGGAAGAACTACGGGATGTTCAGCCTAACCTCAGTCCCAATGAAAATATGGAGCAAAACCTTTTGGAATCCATTTCCAGCACTCCAAAGAAAAGGAGGTGATCAGAAAAGTCAGCATAGATCTAATCAGGGTGGGCAGTGGTCAGTGACCCTAATTAGCAGCTGGCAGGAAGGGCTGGTGCTCCTCAGAGAGCAGCAGCTGCCCTGAGCCAGCAGCTCTGGCAGGGGAGAGGTGACACAGCCGGGCTGGGGACGAGCACGGCCGGGCTGGGGGGTGACCGCTGGGCCAAGGGCTGTGTCTGCTCTGGGGTCCCAGGCCGGGAGGGTTGGCTGGACTGACACCCTGGAGCGGGCCCAGCCAGGGGACAATCGGCGTGCTCAGGGCTGGACACGCACGGCGTGAGCACAGGCTGAGCCAGCTGGTTCCCTCCGCCTGAGGAACAGAAGGAATGGGGATGGAAAGCACCTGGGACACTCCAGCAGATCCTGCAAGTGTGGCAAAACTGGAAGTGTCAGATTTAGCCTGGTGAAATACTCAATATTCTAATGCTCATTGGGAAGGCATTCAGACAAACAGAGACTGACCCACCCACAAGTCACAGGAGATGGAAAATTACGCTCCTTTTCCAAGAGTAATACAGCAGGAAATAAAGATCAGTGAGGGTTGGCTTGTATGTCAGCCTCCAGTGAGCAGCTGGGATGCTGTTCTGTGGTGGCACAGCAGAAATTTGCCCACAAATACAAGAATAGCCAGCGTGCCTTCACTGTCCAGCCAAAGCTGAGGAACTTGTTTCCAGCTGAGACCAACAGCTGATGCTGAGAGTATGAAAACAGGTAAAGTATGCAGCATTCGTGCCTGAAATACTCCCCTAACCTACAGGAATTCACAGTGTAAGAGTTCCTAGAAATAGAAAGATAACTTTGCTAAGCAGCTTTGATGAAACTCACCATATATAAATCTTCTTTCAGTTACAACTGCAACAGTGAGTTCCAAACTTCAGTGATACATCACATGTCACAAACCCTCCCCTAGCTCATTTGGAGACCATTTCATGATAATTTCTACTTACTGTCTCATGCAATTTCAGGTTTCCAAAGCTCTACTAGATTCTTGTTCAGTGTGGAAAAGAGAAGACTAAAATCTGCTTAGCTGTTTCCCAAAGGGATGTGGTTCCCAGCTCCTGTTCCAGATGCCTTTCCTAGTCCTGCTGCAACAGGATCAGAACTTCAGTGAAAGTTAAAGATGAAACCACAGATGTAGAAAGGGGCACAAGATGGTTTTGATTTTCTGTCTTTGTACTTTTCCTGATAGTTCCTAACTGTCAATTCTTTCTTGCCTGTAACTGACCTGTGAGTTGAAGGTTTTCCCAAGGCCATCTGGATTACTTCATGATCTCTTTCTCTAATGAGAAACGCTGGTTCACAGACCAACACCGCTCACACAAGGCTCCTTCTCATCAGCCCAGATTGCATTGTAATTTATCGACACCTTGTTTTGGCTAGAGTTTTCCTCTCAGTCTCTCAATGTTGCAAGGTCTGTCCACAGCTCTCTGCAGCTGGCGTTCCCTTTTGTGATCTCAAAATAACCATGTCCATAAGCGTTCTCACCTCATTGTTTGCCTCATTTTCTAAATCCTTTGTGAACTCTGAGCAGCCTGCCAGAGATACCGACAGCACCTGAGAGACTTCTTCCCAAGCCTCTTGCTCAGGAGCACGGAAAATATTTGAGATCCCAAGAGGATGAAGGAGCCAGCAATGCACTTTTATGCTTTGGGCCCATCACGGAACATATGTGAATATGTGACTTTTAGCAACCTGACAAGAGCCAGCCACAGTGCTTAGGTGGGAGGAGAACAGCCCAGATAGTCCCTCCCCTGACACAAGCCTCTGTTTCTTTTTTTTTGTAAAAATAAATACTTTTTGTCTTGTGGGCTGGAAATTAGAATAGTTTTGCAGTCCCACGAGGTCTTGCTACGGAGGGCACTCAGGACAGGAAAGAGTTAAACAGGAATGGTGGGGGCTCCGCATGGATTACCCAGACTTTTCTTGAAGAGACACTATGAGGGAGCAGCTCTGCTTCCAGCTGTGTCAGCCAGCAGAGCATCGCAGTGTCCGTGCGCCAGCAGGCAGAGCGGGGCACACCGGGGCGGGGGGGCACGGCAGCCCGGGGCGCACAAACCCCGCCGAGCCAAAGCCGGCCCGGCCGGGGGAGCCGCGGGGGAGCCCGGCCGGGGGAGCCCGGCCCGGCTGCCGGGGATCGGGCTGGTGCACACGGACACACACACGGACACGGACACATGGACAGAGACAGACAGACACGCACGGACACACGTCCTGCATGTCTGTTCCCGGCAGCGCAGCGGGCGATCCTTGCGGGTGTGCCCAAGCAGGCGCAGCCCAGCAGCGAGCACGCCCCAGACCAGCCCAAGTGCGAACCCCTTCCCAGCAGAGCTCTGGCTCCCTGTAGAGTTTCACTGCCCAGCTGAGCACAAAACCAAGCGCAAACACGCCGTGCTCACACCTTTCTTTTTTTTCCCCAAGCCATATTGACACATGGACTCTGCGACAAAACGAACGCTACTGAAGCCCAAAAATATCTGCACTGAATATAAATATATTATGAAAGAGCTTTGAAGTCTGCCCTAAAGCACTTCCCGATTGGCTGCCAATGATGTCACAGCCCCGGAGCCCAGCGAAGCGCCGGGCTGGGCAGGCTCCGCTCGGAGCGCGAACCGCCGGCAGCGGGAGCGCGCACACGCGGGGACGAACACGGCGTAACCGCGGTGTAACCGCGGTGTAACCACACTGTGAAACCGCGGTGTAACCACACTGTGCAACCGCACAGTGTAATCTCACGGTAACCACGGTGTAACCGCACGGTGTAACCGCACAGTGTAACCGGAGTGTAACCACACTGCGTAATCGCGCAGTAACCACACAGTGTAACCACAGTATAACCCACCAGGTGTAACCACACTGTGAAACCGCACAGTGTAATCGCACAGTAACCACGGTGTAACCGCACGGTGTAACCGGAGTGTAACCACACTGCGTAATCACGCAGTAACCACACAGTGTAACCACAGTATAACCCACCAGGTGTAACCACACTGTGAAACCGCACAGTGTAATAGCACAGTAACCACAGCGTAACAGCACGGTGTAACCGCGGTGTAACCACACACTGAAACCCCAGTGTTACCACGCAGTGTAACCACGCTGTGACACCGCACAGTGCAATCACACAGTAACCACAGCGTAACAGCACAGTGTAACTGCACCGTGTAACCACGGTGTAACCACACCGTGAAACCAGAGTGTAACCACACAGCATAATCGCACAGTAACCACAGTGTAACAGCACGGTGTAACCACACAGTGTAACCACACAGTGTAACCAGAGTGTCACCACACGGTGTAACTGCAGTGTAACCACACAGTGAAACCACACAGTGTAATAGCACAGTAACCACACACTGTAATTGCACAATAACCACAGTGTAACAGAGCGGTGTAACCACGGTGTAACCCCACTGTAACCACACACTCACTGCCCTGTAACCACACCACAGCTGCAGCAGACCCGCACCTTGCCCCAGGACCCGCTGCGCCCTCAGGCCCTGCTGTGCTCACAGCCCAACCCCAAGGCACAGGACAGCGCTTTCCTTGGAGAGAAGCCTTCCTAAAGGGTGCAGTGAATCACTGACAGCGTTTAGGTGTTAAAGGCACACTTGTGCACATTCAGAGCAAGAGTTTGGCCTTTCCCAGCAGCTGTGACCTTACCTTTCAAGTCAAAGGTGAGCTAAGTACGGTACCCCTCCCTTGCCAACAGGAACCTGGCCTTCAGTCCTGTTCGAATAAACTGCTGTGGAAGTGAGGAACATTTTACATAAGCCCCAGCAAAACCACTATCCCAGGTTGCTCCAAGCCCTGTCCAACCTGACCTTGGACACTTCCAGGGATGGGGCAGCCACAGCTTCTCTGGGTACCCTGTGCCAGGGCACCACCACCCTCATAGCAAAGAATTTCTTCCCAATATCCCATCTAATGTTGCCCTCTGGCCATTGCCCCTTGCCCTGTTACTCCAGGCCCTTTTAAACAGTCCCTTTCCATCCTTCTTGTTGGCTCCTTCAGGTGAAGGCTGCATGTTGCTATCCACTGTTGTTCCTTCTGCCTCTCTTTGCAGTTTCATATTAAAGACAAATGTTCTAAAATCAGTCATAGGAAAAAAACCCACGAGCTCAGTGTCTAAAAGCCTCCCGCTTTCCTCGATTACTCCTAAAGGATCTCTTGACCGCTGAACCCAGCACATACCACGGGTTATTTCGAGTGGAACAAGTCCATTAACTTGTAAACACTTCTGGAAGCTGGGAAGCAGCGCCAGCCCGGCTCCCTGTTCCCGGCTCCGGGCAGAGCCGCAGTCCGTGTGTTCGCACTCGCCATCTGCTCGGCTGCGTTTGCTACCACAGGAAAAACGGGACTGCTGAGTAAAGACTGTTCAGGAGCGCGAGAGGAGAAACCCGACCTCACCGAGCCATAAACCCGGGGAGTATTTGGATTTTCCTCACAGCCGCACGCCCCTCGCTCTCTCACCACTCAGCCCACAGGCACCTGTGTGAAACAGGCTGTTCAGCGCTGCTGCCTTGGAACGGCGACGCCAGGAAATCGGGAAAAACCAGCCGGAGCCCGGGCGTGCGGTGTGCGGGCAGCGAGGGACCTGGCGGGCCCGGGCGGCAGGCGGAGCGCGGGGGCGCGCAGGGATGCGCAGGGATGCGCGGGTGACCGCAGTGGCGCCCAGGGGCGCACACGGAGCTGCCGCTGCTGCGCAGCAAAGCCCCTTCCCCGGAACGCCACGACATCAGCCCAGAGTGCCCGAGCCCACGGACAAGGGCCCGGCCGGGAGCGGTGGGACCAGTGGTGGAATGTGCTCCATTTTGGGAAATCGGCAAGGGTTAAATTCATTCTTTTCAGAACTTAGATTTGCAGTACAAACCCCTTACTTGTCACTCCCTGGGAAACTAAGGAAGATCAACACTTTGCTCCAAAAGTCACACACAGCTGAAAAAAGGACATGAGCAGGACTTACTGACGCCACAAACAGCTGAGCACAAGGCATTCGTTAGACTGAAAAACCCTTCACCTGGTCCCAGATCCTTCATCCTTCACACTCGTGCCCTTCTACTTCCAGTCCAGCTCTTTCCTCTGCACAAAGCAGCCCAGGTGCTTCTTGAATTCGCTTTGCCTTTCCAACACTTCCCTCATTCCCACATTAATGAAACCCATATGGTTAAGTATTACTGCCCTCCCTGCCTTCCTTAAGGCCCTTTTCCAGAGACTTGAATTCGCTTTATGAGTAGCTTTCCCTGTACTACAAAAAGTTGCAGAGGTTCTATTAACACCTCTCACGATTCTGAAGGCTACTATAAAATGGTTTATTTACTTGAGCCCATTTGGGCACGAGGAACCAAAGATGAGTGTCTCCTATTTTCAAAAGTATCTTGGTCCAAGATCACCCCTTTTTACAGCTTCCCACTTAAGAGCTACTTCAAGAATTAATGTGGCAGACTGCATACATTAAACTGGAAGCTCAGAGGCAGAACAGCTTGCATAAAGACAGCTGCAGTGATTTTCAACCCCAATTGAATCCTGAGTATAAATTATGAACTTGTTTTTATAAAGTAAAATGTTTGTAAACAGATAATAATTTTATAGCCTTCTTTTTTCTGTGCAGAAATAAAAATAGGAACAGAATAAACACAGAAGTTTTTGCTTTTGTCACACTGAGACCACAATTTCCACAGACATTCCTCTGATGGGACACGGTTCCAAAAGTATCTATTACATGGTTTCAGCAGTAAGGAGAGGAGCAAACCGTGCCTGGAGACAACAATCCACAGAAATATGGTAAAACACAGTCCTCAACATGCTCACCACAACTATGGTTGGCAAAAACAGAAATTCTCAGTGTACCAAAATCCATTTGAAATGTTTAACCCTAACCATCATACAATCTGCAGGATGTTTCCTCTTCTCAGCTAGAATATAACGTGTAGCTGGTAGAGAACAAACTGAGAAAAACAGTATAACCAAAGAAACCCTGAAGCAGGAAACAGAGTCAGCCTTCCCTCGTAAGGTAATTCTAATATTTGGGAAACGTGGTTATTTTCTCTTAACGGCAGCTGTATAAATGGCACACCTGTAACAAAGTTACAGTCCGGTTGGGACACCTGCAGGGAAATCCAGGCAGGTTATTCTGCTGAAGGACCAAGAGCACCTTTCACAGTTGTGCCCTGCAGGCCCTGGGGCCTTCAAGCCAGAGACAGAGCAGCCAAGTTCAGCCTTTATCATTTCCTTGCTCTGGGGCTTTGAGAAGCGGCAGCAGCACAGCCCAGGTTTATGAAGAGGAGCCCTGAGCCGTAAGCATTTCACACACGTGGTTTTGTAGCACTGAGCACGCCCAGCCCTGTCTCACAGTGTGGATGTGGCACTGAGCCTGCACTGCAGACAGAAATGCAAGTACAGACAGCAAAGCTGCTGCAGCTGCAGCCACCCCCACTGCCCCAGCAGCCAGGCCTGCAGAGCTGCAGTGGAACATGCAAACACTTCCATCAGTGTGTGAGCAGCAGCTCTGCTGCAGGGACACACGAACTCTTCCACCCCAGGGTGAGCAGCAGCTCAGCTCCTGCATTCCTGACAGGAGCAGCAGAGGGACGTGGGGTGAGGAGACAGTTCCTGCTATTGACTGGCCCCAGCAGATACCTGCTCCGTAGGTAATTCACTGTAACTCTGCACAGGGCAGTGTTATGTAAAACGCTGCCGAAGGAAGATTTTTCCTGCCTTTTGAGAGCACGTATCAGAGCCAGCACCGTGTGCTGCAGAGTGCATTTCAAGCTGCACTAACCAATAGTCCCTGGCACTGACACGGGGGAGGAGCTCCGGTTCCTATTTTCTGGCACAGATCACACCAGCTTACAGAAAGGCAGCATTTTACAAATCTTTACATATGTAGCCAGAAGCTTTTGTCAGTGAGATCCAATTATAGCTTAAAAACAATTCCTATGGCAGAAAAGAGACGAGACCGCTAACGAAGGTGCCTCTCTGACAAATCAAGTTTTTTCTAGCTGTTTCTGTTCATTCATTTGATCTCAGTACTGGAATTTTGTAACAAGAATTGGCTCAGTATCTTTCAAAACATAAAGGGCCTAATCCCTCCCATTAGAGAACAGGAAGTCAGAAGCCAATCTTAGCACTGACTGAAAAAAGGAATCTGGATTGTTATTTTAACTTCTTTGTTGCACTTAAATGAGACCATTTTTTCCCCTGGTGCCATTTTAGCACGATGGCTCAATTAAAAGCTGATTCTCCCCAAAAAGTGGCACCCGATTACACAAGAGCTTTGCCCCAGGTGCTGTCTCTGGAGCAGCGCTGGCTCTGCAGTGTCCCCCCGTTGCTGTGTGTGTAACTCACGTGCTGCACAAACCCTGAAGGTTGTGCCTGGCACAGCGTGACAAGGACACGTCTGCTCAAAGCCTTTTTACACTGCTCCAAGGGCAGTCAGACACAATCGTTCAGGCGGGAACAGGCAGGACTTTTGTATTTTGACTTCTGTTCTTGCCCAGCTGAAAACGGCAAACTGTCACTGTCACAGCACTGTGACAGCTGAAATCTTGACTTCTGGGCCTACTGCATCCCCTCCCTTGAATGTTCCCATTTTCAACTGTTTTCTTTCTCAACACAGAACCAGCTAGGGCTCTCAAACCAGTTAAGGCACCAGTCCAGGTCACAAGGGAACTGGATGAACTTCAAGCATAGCTGCAGGTAGAATAAACTGAACATCCCCCTAAAGTTCTTAACATTAAATATTTAAGCATGTGCTAGACTTTTATTTTCCCCGTTATTAAAAAAAAATGGCCTGTAGTACTCAGCAGTTGAAAATTAATGAGTTTTAAACATGAACATAGTACACCCCCAGTTTTGAAATACTCTGCTCTATTTTCTCTCCTCTCATCTTTCCCATCTGGTATGGTTTAGTATTAATTTAACAAATATTTTTCTTCGAGGCTGTCAGAAAAATCTCATAGCACTTTGAAAACACCAAATATTGTCTCGTGAGGTAAACTGGGACACGAAAAGTAGCGTGACATACATGTGATCACACATTGTCAGTGGCAAGGAATAACAGAAATCGCAATATGTGCTGCTCTGGAGCCTTCAGGAAGAGAAACTGCTGATATACAGCAGAGAGTGAGGCTGACACCTCCCTCGAGTTACATTTGAAGGATGATCTGCAGAAGTTAAAAAATGCAAAGTCTCAACATAGGAAAGATTTCTTACTCCAGTGACTTCTTTCTGATAAGACACAGCTTGCTGTCTCCTACATGAAGCAAAACCTGAACTCCACAGAGCTCCTCAGCCCTCCTGAGCTTTCTTCTCCCGGAGAATGGGTCTCCTATCAATCCATGGAGACTGCAGCCAGAATTCTGTGATTCCACAACCACTGGGAAGCACTGCTAAGCACAGGTCTCTTTCCTAGATGCTCCAGTCAGACTCATCAGTAACTCCTGCTCATTACTGAGCTCAGGTGAACCAACAAAGGAACACAGAGGATGTTTCATGTCCCACTCTCAATTTCCCACTTCCATTTCTGAGAATCAACTCCAGGTGTCAGGAAAAACCAGCAGCCAGCACCTTAGCCAGGACAAGAGAGCTAAGCCCCAGACCCCACCTCAGAGGAGCAGCTGTTGGTCTACAAATTACAATGTTCGTAGAAAAAAAAATACAGTAAAAAGCCTCCAGAACAATTATCTTACAAATGTGCACTCTTTCTTCATACCAGCAGCACGAGATTTTTTCGGAGGTTATGTTTTATAAGCCTGCAATTATACAAGGATTAAGAAATATTCTTAAAATAAACATTTGACAAGATTCTCAGCCAATGCCATTGAAGGAAAATTTCCAGCTTTAAGCTGGAAACAGCTATTACAAGCTGAAAACAGCAAGAGTTGCTAATGTTCAGCCTTCCTCCACCAGAAGATAGGAGTGGTTTCTTTAAACTCCATGTGCTGAAGTTCTCAAAGAGATTTCCTGTCCTTTCTTTAAGACTGCTGCACCCCATTCAGTCAGGGCATAGATAACATCTTGGGATAAAAATGTCTGAAATCACAGTTTCTCCCATACAAAGCTCAAGCTTTACAGCAGAAAATTTTTTCTGCCACAGAGCTGCAAACTTCACAAGAGAAGGTTCCTGCCCCTGTTCTGTTCCCTCTGGAGGTGTTTTATTCTTACAACCCAGCAGACTTACCCAGCCAGGTTTGTAATTTATATTTAGTACAAGGTCCTTTCTGTTCAGCCCACCTGTGGATGTTCCAAACACAAAGAGTGAATCCTGATAATTCACTTTTCTCCTACAGATTAGATCCTCTTCTCTTCACTAATGTCATCGTTCCAAGGTTCCTGCAAGCATGAATACATCATTACGCAAAATTTCAAAATGTTTCTTTAAAAAAAAATAAAGTTGAAAGCACTGCACTTGTTCAAGCCCAACTCAAGGCAATTTCTGCATTTCCTGCCTGGCCTTCACGTCCTTACTGGTGTCCCAGTTACACAACATTGTTTGTGTGGGCAGCCCAGCTCTGCAGAACCTTCAGCTCTGATCTTTTTTCCAGGTTGGGTATTTGCTGCAGGTTTAACAATTTTGGAAAGTTTTAGGGAGTAAAACCAAACCACTTCAGATAATGAAATTAAGGAAAAGTATGTATTTAGCTCTTTTGAAAAGCTCTGACGCCATCATAAGCTACAGCAGAGATTTTAAATTGGCAGAAAACTACCCTCGTCTGGGACGTATTTTCCCATTTCCAGGAAAATATGACCGAATTTGGCCAAGTTACAATTCTTTACTGAATTCTTTGTTCTATATAAACTGTGTTCTCCTGAAGATTCACTGGAGTTGGACAGCTGAGGATGAAATCAGCGTGTACCATCTCCTGCCCACGCCACACTGAGGAGCCGTTACTCTCCTGGGCAGTCCTGCTTGCCCTGGACCTGCAGGAACTGAACAGGATTCTTCCTGCAGCTGAAGCTTCCAGAGCTCGCCCTGGTACCTGACAGAGCTGTGAATTTGTGCAGCTGTACCCAGTGCTCCCTGGCACCTGTGAGCAGTGCAAGGGCTGAGGTCAGGAAAGGCTACCTGGAGCTAGAAGAAAGTCTTCTTTAACCACACAGAAAAGAGTAAAGATCTTTTAGCTAGAATGGAGAGAACCGGGCTAACAGTGCAGGGAATTTTCTGGGCATTTTCAGGTATTTAATCTAGAATCTCAAATAAAGCATAAATGACTGCTGTAGGTCATTTAATCCATGGATCAAGCTTTATAAACCCCAGCAGGTACTTGTACATTTTACGGATGCTCATGTGACTTATTTGTGTCTTTGGTTTTTTTTAGGAAGTTGTGTTTTTAACGACTGAGTATAAACAAAGCAATAGACATATAAAATTACTCCTAGTAAGATTTTATGGTATTTTTATTACCAGAATGAGTAGATCAATACAGATCAAGTGCTTTTATAGTGCTCTAAGTGTTCGGCAAAGCAGATCAAACAGTAGAAGCTTTCTCCTGTAAACAAACCAGCAGTGTCCCCTGCACTACTGGTGCCAGCACTGCAGCCCCCAAGTGCACACCCGGCCACCTCCCCAGCAGTAACACCACTGCAGCCCAGACACTGATACTTCCTAATGTTAAATCAAAACACAGAATTAATACAGAATGAGGGAGATGAAGTAGATTGATTCCAGGTTTGTTCTATTGCATTATTTTGGGTTGATGGCAGGCAGGAAAATCCTCCTCTATCATAAAAAACATGTGAAGATCAGATTGGTGGGCTGGGGTAAGGTTCATATTCAGCTAAACTACATCAGATTAAAATCTGAGCCTGGGATTTCTAAAGATAAGATACGAACTTCTAACGTTGGTGTCAGAAAGGAGGAGGGAAGAGCCACTCCTCCAGCACAATGCTGCTGTAATTGATATGATAACTGCTGCAACTCTGAACGAGAGCTTGGAACAGAGCCAGAGAAATGGTCCACAAACCCTGGATAACAATGGCAGAGCAGACAAGAAACAAATTTAAACCATCTTTCTTTGAGGGTAAAAGAAAATGACCCATCCAAGACCCAAGAGAGCTGCTGTTGCAGCGGCAGCCCGTGCTGGAAGGAAATGATATGCAAATGTGATTGCAGAGTCCTTGTGTACAGCCTGCAGAGCCACAGCCGGGTTCACCAGGAGTCAGCACTGACAAAGGGAAGGGATGCTCCGGGTGCAGCCACGAGCCACCGAGAGCAGGACCGCTCTGAAACCCCACACTGTGAAACAACATTGCTTCCCCTTGGGCAATGTATTTCACTTTGTCTTACCGAAGATTTACTCAAGTGTGCTCAGCATTAACACCAGGGCACAGCAGTCCATGGGAAAAAAAATCCCCCAAAACGTATTTCTCTTCCTAGACTTTACTGTGCTAATTGGAGGAGGGAAGTTTTGACCGAGCTTTGTCTTCTAATTCAAATCGGCAAGGCTATGTTTTGTAACTGGTGAGTACGGCTGGAGGACCAACACACGCATTTACAAATAACAAAAAGTATTATTAACACAAGCAGAGATTTTGTAGCTATATGTACATCCTCTTCAAGGACTAGCAGCCAAAGAAAAGGAAACAGTGAATTTCCACACGTAACTAAAGCAGCTGTGCATGTCTGAGTAGGCACCTTTTCCAATCATGCTTTAACACAAAGAATCCTGTCTCAAAAGCTAACCGGCACTGACCCACGGAAACAATAAGAGAACAGCAGATAAAAGAGTCTGGGTTAGGAAAGGTTGGCAATAGAAGGCTCACAAGAGGTTCAAAAGCTCGTGGGACCCATCTGAACAAACTTGCCACCTTCCCTTCACTGGAGCTAAAAATGTGAGGTGCATGCCTGACTGACGGCACAAAGCACAAGGAACATAAAAAATCTTAGCATGAACTCCCAAGCTGCAGGGGTGAGTGAATGAACCCAACAGCAATTCGGGCAGAATGCAGTCAGCAGTGAAGAGCCATTGATTCCAACCCCTGGCTCTGAACAGGCGATGCCCTAGCACCGGGGCAATCACCGCCTTTCAGCAATGCACTCAAGGGATTCTTGGCCAAAGAAACCAAATCTCTCGTGTTCTACGCTTTGCACAGAGTAAATTTGCCTAGTTTCCAGGCGCGTGTAGGGGTGTGTAGGTGTCTGTAGGCATTTGTAGGGGTGTGTAGGTGTCTGTAGGGGTGTGTAGGTGTCTGCAGAGTTCTGCTGGGGTGTATTAGGAGTGTGTCGGAGTCGGATGGGGTGTATAGGGCTGTGTCGGGGTCTGATGGGCTGTGTCAGCGTCTGCAGGTGTTTAGAGGGGTGTGTCGGTCTGTAGGGGTGTATGGGGCTGTGGGGGGGTCTGTACAGGGGTGTACGGGGTGTGTCAGGGTCTGTAGAGGTCTGTAGGTGTTTGTTGGGCTGTGTCGGGATCTGATGGGATGTGTAAGAGTGTATAGGGGTGTATAGGGCTGTGTGTAGGGGTGTTCCGGCGTCTGTACAGCTCTGTATCTGTGTGTAGGGCTGTGTCGGGGTGCATAGGGGTGTGTGTAGGGGTCTGTACAGATCTGTAGCCGTGTGTAGGGCTGTGTCGGGCTGTCCGGAGGGCTGTGTNCCTGAGGGCTGGGGCGGGCCCGGCCCCGCGGCCGCTCCGAGCCAGCGCCGGAGCCCCGAGCAAACCCTGCCCCGGCCAAACTCGGGCCGGAGGGGACAAANGCGGAATGGCGGGGGTACTTCCAGAGTGCGGGTTACGTGTGTCCCAGCTCTGTCCGGGGGACACTCATATCATCTTCCACTGGACTATACAAAGCCTAGCTTGCGTTCATCAGGAGTGTAGCTTCACGGGCTACAGCTGCTACACAAAATTAAACATCAGAATGAAAGTTAGAAGCTACACACTGAAAGAAATTGCTATTCCTAACTGCAAATGTAAAAAACACAACACTAAGGCAACTCTTAGTGAAAAGGAACCGAAAGCCCCATTCCCATTTCTGTGGTGCAGGGCCAGGCCCACCCAAAGAGACACTCAAGAAGATGCAGCCACAAAAGCCGTGATCGATTCTTAAGCAAGAAAACACCCAAATTACACGGCTACTTGGAGCAGGCTACAGAGATGTGCAAGGATCAAGAGAGGTGGGCAGTAAAACAGGTGTTCAATTTCAGCTGAAGAGGTCTAAAGGAAACAATGACTTCCAAGGAGCAAAGAACACAAATTATTTCTGTATTCCTCATCAGAACTAACAGGCATCCACTTTTAAAAACATCCACTCTGCTGTACAGCACTGTACAGGAAAGTTGTTTGTGTCTTTATTTCTTATTTAACACCAGTACAAGTGGCACTTGACTAAACCAATAGACTCCAGCTGACATGAACCAATACCTGAATTAAACTTGTTCCCTGCTAAACAGTTCACTTTGCAATATCATCTTAATCAAGCTTGAAAATTAGTTTTCTGTAAATGTTAACAGCATTAACAAGACTTGTGTCTTGCCCCCTGTAGATGTGTAGATGACTAACAGAGTAGATCTTAACGCAGAAGTAAGACAAACGCTGTCAGTAGTTTCACCACATGAAAATGATGTGAGTGTCCTGGACCGAGCAGTGTGTCATCACCTTGAAAATGCTGAACACAAAACCAAAACAAAGATCCCAAGATGTGGATATGTGTAAGCGGTCTGACTTACTGCAAATCACTGACAACCACATACGAAAAGATGATGTCAAGGAGGAGGCATCGGAAAAAATTCTCTGAATAATAAAACTGAACAAGTTTTCCTTTTTTTTCTTGGAGACAAAAATAGACCACATCAACATTTTACTGTCAAAATGAAGGAAGGGGGCGAGGGGAAGCTATTTTAAAGGTTGGTTTAGGAACATCTTTTGTCATGACAAGAGAAAATTTTAAATAAACTGCCCAAAGAGAACGTTACCGGCTTCACATCACCACCAGGCTCAGGTGGGATATCAGCTTCCTGCAGGCCACAAAGGCAACACTCCCAAGTGCTCCCCACTTTGGGTTTTGGAGCCTTTCTCTTTTTTGGTGGTGGAGGGGAAGTGTCTCAGCCTAAAAAGAGCAAAGCCTCTGTCTTTGCCTTCAGGGATCCCAGGCGTCCCCTGTTCCTTACCAGTGGAGCTCACCAGCTGGAGGGGAGCTGGCTGCACCTCGGATCCTCAAACTGCACATGGTCCCACTCAGTCCCATCGGCACTCGAGCTCAGCCTCGCACACCAGCAGGCTTCGTTTCTACAAGCCGAATAACCAGTACCAGGCATAGTAATTGACAAGAAAAAAAACTCTAAACAAACAAAAGCATGCAAATACGTATTCAGCAGCAGCAGCTCAACTTTACCCAGCACTGCGGGGAGTCCCGCAGCCCCGTCTCTGCTCATCCCGAGGGAACACCGGCAACTCACGGAGCATCGGCCGGACCGGGGCCGCTCCTGGCACGGCCCCGCCATCGGAGGGCTCGGGTCCGGGCACAGGAGCCTCCGCAGCTACAGCGGGACCCGGCCGGGCGGCGGGTGCTGCAGCCCCTCGGTACCGTCCCGCCGGGACCCCTGCCGCACCTG
>VZTF01005104.1:362502-381479 GCA_013397755.1 Cnemophilus loriae
AAAAAAAATGCAAAGTCCTTGAGAAATTCCAGTGTCTCACAAGAAGAATACTCTTCTTGTGCCTAGAATTTACTGCTACAGCTGTGAGGGTCTAAAGGGACCAGGCTTGCAGTTAGAGAGAGGATCTTTTCTTTGACCACCTTATACAGCTTCACAGAACAGACAAACTTGTGGCCATTGCAGAATTATGTATTCCTTTCTGCAATATGCTGTGACTCTCACCTCCTTCATTAGTGAATCTCCTATTTGCTTCTTGCTTTTTACTTTTATCTCCATTTTCTCTTGCAGCTGGGGATAATTAGGCCACTTCCAGCACTGATTTAGACACGACAGACTGTGATACACATCAGCTTTGTGTGTTGCAAGCACACCAACCAAATGCTGTTTATAAAAGCACGGCCCCCTGCACTGGGTGGTGTCCCTGCCTTCTTTGGCTCCTTTCACATCAGCTGCTGTTCTCATCTGTTCCTCAGTTCTGAGCGCTGCCATCCCATTTGTGATTACAAAAAAGCCATTATCAGTACCTGGGTATTGCCAGGTGCTCACGAGAGCACTCTGGAGAAGTCACTGCACCACACAGGACAAGAACCATGTTCTGATGTGGGGACAATAAATACACTCTTAGACACCTCCTTAAACATAACACCACAGAGCCTGAAACAAGTCTCTCACTGATGAAATGCAAAGTATTTCCTTATGCTATCAGGTAATAAAATAGTAGATCAGTAGAAAGGAATGTTAATTGGAAAGCCAGGAAATGGTATCTTATTAGCAACACTTCTGAACTGTGTATAAGAACTCCTGGTTTAATAGCACAGCACTTCTTTAATTGCTTTGTGCTTCATGGCTCTAAAGCACTTTTAAATCAAGCACGTGACATTAAGTCCCCAGAGACAAATTTATCTCCTGTGTGAGAGGAAAAGTACACAAGTGATCTGTCAGAGCTGCACGAGGAATCTGAATTCCTACATCTTGGCTGCAATCTCACCTCCCCAAGGACCAGCTGTGCCATTTATTGCACACTTCTACAGCATCCAAGAATATGGTCACCATCCAACACATCTTTCCTCATGTTAGCACTGGAAGCCATTCATGAAGCTACCTTAAAGCTGATTATTCCTCTCTAGCATTACCACATGCAACTACATCCTAGTATCTGAGTGTGACACTCATATTGCAAGGAACTGGTGTTCAGAAGAATTCTGGAAAATCTGGAACTAGAATGCCACAGATAATTTGAAGATAACAAAAAAAACTTTAAAGGGGTATTTAGCACTAGTCTAAATCTTTCTCCCATTGGTATACCAGGGAGAGCAGGATTTTCACTTGATTACTTATGAAAATCCTGTATCTGTAACTACACATGAATTTTCAATTTCATAAAATAACCCGAGTCCTAATGCCTTGTTAAGAGCTCATCACCTTGAGAAAAGTTAAACACTGCTGGGGTTAAAGGACAGATGCAGTTAACAGCTGCATTCCTTCCTCAAGGAGGCAGCAGTAGGGAAAGTTAGAGCCTTCCTTAAGTGAGTTTCTCAGTTTAAGAAACTGCTGTAGGTATGAGTGCTTTGTAGAAGTAGCATTGCTGACCTGTGTCAGTGCACTTGAGTCTCGTTCCCTGGAAGTGTCCCAGAGCAGCTCCTGTGCTGTGCCTCCTCTGCAGAGCCAGCCCTATCAGGCTCACTCTATCCTCACAGATAGAGGCACTCCCAAGGACGCGTTCCTCAGCCTTTGCTCCCGCTGCCTCAGTGGGTGACCCCACGGCCCGTGCCGAGCCAGGGAACTCTGCAGAGGATGCAGTGAGCTCACACCATTCCAGGAATGACCCCACGGCCCCTGCCGAGCCAGGGAACACTGCAGAGGATGCAGTGAGCTCACACCATTCCAGGAATGACCCCACGGCCCCTGCCGAGCCAGGGAACACTGCAGAGGATGCAGTGAGCTCACACCATTCCAGGAATGACCCCACGGCCCCTGCCGAGCCAGGGAACACTGCAGAGGATGCAGTGAGCTCACACCATTCCAGGAATGCCACACTGATTTCAGCATTCCTTCCAAGTGTCCTGTGCAAAGAGAGCAGAACTCCCCCAGCTCCAAGACACTCGTGCTCCAGTGCCCAGGGCAGTAGCCTGGGTTCTTTGGGCTGCATTCTGAGGCAATGCTGATCCCAGCCTTGCTGTCCCCTCCCCACGGCTCTGCCTGCAGGGATGGAAAGCACCGAGCACACAAAACAAACCAGTCCCGCAGACATGAGGGAGATGCAGAGCAGAACTCTGTGCTCAGCCCCAAAGCAGCAGAAAAACGCCACACGCGAAGGGCTGAGCACAGCCCGAGTCCCTCCTCCCTGGGTAAATGTTTACAAGGGCTGCCAAGGCAAAAGAGATGGGAGAAAACATTTGCAAGTGAAATGGGTTTGAGTTCAAGCTGTCACACGGACGCTTCTAGAGATACTCACAGCAGCAGCGACAGCGTCCCCAGCAGCAGCACTTGACACAGGTGACACGCAGGAGGGACCTAAACCTGTCCCAGGAGCAGGCCTCAGGCACGCCATCCAATGCAAGGTGCACTATTGCAGCTGCTGCAGGAGCAAGCACAGCACAGGTGAGCAGCAGCACCGAGGGACACACGGTGGCACCCCGGCACTGCCCGTGCACAGATCTGCTCCGGGGAGGGACACGCGCAGCACACGGAGAACACTGCCAGGAAAACACGGCCTGGTTACCTGGCCAGGAGAGAAAAATTCAGCCCACCTGTTGTCACACTTGAGAAAAAGGATACATTCCTCCTCATTTTGATTTATCTGACAAAGTAATTGAGAAAAAACCATTTTATTTCTATATCCATTTATTATTTTGGTCTGTAAAAATATAAGACTAATATACAACTACATCTAGCTTGATTTTTGTAAAATCAATCTTCATTTGGTGAGATACCAATGTACATTATACATTAAAGTTGTAAGAAAAATACTGATATTTGACATTTTAAACAAGTTCATTCATGTAAAAATCACATTGCAAGTAAAATTTAATTAGAAAATACATAATATTCACAAAAATACACATGTTAAAGACAGCTTGTGAGAACATTGTCCTAAATTTAATTCAGGTGTGGGAAAAAACATATGATTCACAGTTAGGCTTGACTTCTCCAGTACCATAGCAGAACTTCAAAGTAAATGCATCTTAATTCTATTAAGAATTTGTTCTTCTTCCTATTAAGGTGCACTTAGATCTCCCAGTCACCAGGGAGGAATCACTTGTCCCCCCTGTGCATGTACACAACATATAACACTAGTCAAAGGAATTTTAGTTTTTCATTCCATTCTGAAATAATTTGAGTATCTCATAAATTAATTTATAAAATCTGGATTGAAAATACAATTTACACACACAGGATACTTAATACACAAAGATTACATCAATAGCAGCGTAATATTGTCAATCATGCGCAGCATCCTCACTATCACTTCTGGATTTTTTTCTCCTTTTTTTAGCGATAGATAAAATCTATATAAAACAGTCAAGCCTTTAAGTATTGTCTTCCAGGGAGAAAACAGTATAGATGTTAAAAATTTAGGAGGTAGTGAATGAAAGGCTAACAATATCAGCATATTTTAAAAAAACCTTATACTGAACCCCAGTATCATTTATATATAAAATTAAATGTAGCCACTCATAATCAACCATTGATCATCCCGAAGCAGCAATTTAAAAATCTTTTGTAATTAACAGTGTGTGTATTAGTAAGATATGGAAGAACTTTAGAAACTTTATGGTAACTGCAGCATTAAGCAACTACATGCTGTGCAGTCTGTCATTGTAACCGTAAATACACATTTTTTAGATTTATTCTTTAAAGTTTTTATCAAGTCTCAAATGCTTAATTTTACTACACGTCCCCAAATTTCTGTGAAACAGAACATGATATATGTCAAAAAGAACATTATCTCACGTTTAGATTACTCAGTTTGCAGGAAAGGTCCTAAGAGATGAAGTCTCATGCAGTTTAGCGTAGGACCCCAGTTAAATTTCTACAAGTCCTTAATACTGGCATAAATATTATTCCAACTGCCCATGCACGTGCCTGGCAGCACAGCAGCCTCGGGGCTGGGACCTGCCCAGGTTCCTAGGCAGACTCAGCCCTCCCAGCTGTAATTCAAGCTGCAAAATCCTCACGGACCACATCAGCCACAGAGCGGATTTGCATGGAATGAAAACGTTACACCTGCATTAAGTGCACTACCAGTTCATTCTCTGTACCTGTGGACCTCTCTTCTCTTCTCTTCCCATCCAAGTGCCTTTATTCCTTTGATTATTCACAATACATTCAAGTAAACCAAAGGCACAGAAGTGCAAACTAGCAGAATTATGAGTCTCATCCTCCACTGGTGATTTCATACAGGAAGGAAAGTCTTTTGATAAAGGAAAATAAAAAAGATTTTTCAAAGTAAACCATCTTCCATAAAGAAAGGAAGTGTAGAGCAGCGCTGAGAAAAAAACATGTACAGGTAAAGTCTCCACGTTGCAGAATAAACATTTCTTTTTCTCATTTCACACTAAGTGGATGTAGTTGCTTCATTTTTAATAATTATTAGCAAAACAAGTGAAACACTTGAAAGATCTTGCTCTTGTAAAAGATTCCAGGGCTCTCCACAGACACACTAAGAAACCATAAATAAGTGTGACAAAAGAGCCCCTCACCTGTATTTGCAGAGTGCCACTGCCTGCTGTGCTTATTCTCCATAAATCCTAAGGGGTATGATTGCCTCTTGTGGCATCTTGGACTCCAATGGCACTGGAGATTTGAGAGAACTACTGCTCGTGAGATACCAATTTCAAATGTGCACTTTGTAACATCAAACGGCAGAGATTTGTTTCTGCAGCAGTGTTTGCATCATCACAAAAACCTGAAACAAACACAGGTTTAGCCTCTGATAGTCTGTGACGACTTTTACAGATGCCCTAACATTAAACGTACAGTTGGTCTCCTGTTAGTAAAGTTACCAGAGGTAGATTTCCCTCAAATAGACTGAGGGGAAAAAAAGAAAGGGGTCAGTCTCCCTTCCCACTCATCACGTCTTCCCAGAGGGTGGAACACGCTCCCCAGCACCTGACTCCTGCTCCGGGGAGCACAGGACTACAGGACAGAACTGGTAGCACCCTACTGCTCCTGACAGGCTGCCAGAGGCCACGGGATCCCTGGGGGGATCCTTCTCCCCAGTCCTGTCAGCCCCCATCTCATCTTCCTGCCACAACTTCTGTTCCCAGAAGAGGATCAGGTTGGGACCAAAGGGGTAAAGAAGGAGATACAAAAAGGGGAAGGATAAAAACAACACCAGAAGCCTCCCCTGCACCTGTCCCAGTGAGTACAGTGGTTACACACACACACCTCTGCTCTTGCAGCATCAGGACTTGTCCTCAGTTGTCACACAGAGCAACACCGTAAAATCCACAGCACGCAGCCAGGGGCACACAACGATCTGCATTTACAGATCAGTTCCTAATAATGAATAGGTTAATATCACATGGCTCAAACAAGGTGTAGTAAAGCCTCGTTCTGATTTAAAACTTGTTTTAATCCAGGGATTTAACTTAAACTGTTCTAACTTGTTCAGGTTTGAAGAAAGTCACTTTTATAGAATCCAGACTCGTTCCAACAAACCTTTGCTAGGTAGAAATCTTCAGAGTTTCTACTGGGCCTGTGATTTTAACAGAGATTATGTTATGCTATTTCCATAGCATTAAGTTTACGTTTGATTTGTTTGTAATTTACTGGGATTAGTAACTAAATCCAATGATATCCTTAAATATTGCAAACTAGAATGAGAACAGGTCTTTGATGCATTAGTGTTAAGACTTTCACATTTGAATTTCAAAATCAGAGTCATTAAAAGTAAGCTTGCCTGGCCATTAAAACCAGTAATGGTGCCTGACTAACGAGGCTGTGGTTGCACATTCACTCACAAAGGAACAGTGACCTCCAAAGCCCCACTGCAGGTGCTGCCCACAGAGCCCTGCTGTCCCTGTGCCAGCCAGGACCAGACCAGCCACCCCCATCTCTTCCCAGCCCACCTCTGCCTTTCTCCCAGTTTCCTCTTGCACAGAGCTCACCAACAGCTCTGCCGGCGGAGCAGCAGCCAGGACAGGAGTGAGGGGCTGGAGCAGCTCCATCACACGAAAGCAGCACTTCAGAGGAACATGAAACCACAGTCCAGGAGACCATCAGCCTCACTCGTAAGGAAGTTTACTTCTATAGAACCAGTAGTATACGGCATTAAAAAAGTAATAAAAATCAAGTACCTTTAAAAGAAAGCTCACAGCTATCTCTTAGCTATCCTTCATTTTCAGTTTAAATTTGCCTCATTCAATTTCAGCCATTTATCAATTATCTTCCAGCTTTGTGAATTATTTACATTGAAGTGCAGAATTAATGAAGTTAGTCAACTTACGTAATTTTAAATTTCTTGTATTTACTTTTTTCCCTCCTTTTAATCTAACTGCAGTGCTTGGTAGATGGAGAGGTATAAAATGCATTACATATTAAGCCCAATTAAAACATGTATGGCATCCTTACTTATACAAAGTACACCACTGTCGTTTCATAGCGTTATTATAGTTCCATCTTCTTCTAAGGACTTACGCCCTGGCTCTGGTACTTCATACTCCATGCTAATGCTGCCTGCTGAGTGATTCGAGTTCATCTCACTGGAAGGAAGGAATCCATTTTGTGTGGACTCGTGGAGGAGTTCAATTTGTGATAAGGATTCTATGCTTTCACTGGTAGGTGCAGCTTTTGGGATCTGCTGTGGCTCTCCACTGTCTTCAATAATAATGTCCTCCTCATCGCTCTCCTCTTCTCCTTGCTGCAGACTGCCCAGAATGTTTGGAGTGCTGCTGGGAAGGCTTGACTCAGTGGACTGGCCGGAGCTGCCCGAAGTCCGACTGTTCCTCACGACGTTGTTCCTCTGGTTGGCGGGTCTGACCGTGATGATCAGGTTGCGGCTGTTTGCAATCATCATGTCTGTAACTTGATCGAGGCTTTTTCCTGACACCTCTATCCCATTCACCTCCAGTACCTCATCATTGACAGCCAGCAGGCCCGTGCTCTGGGCCAGCCCTCCGGGGACCAGCCTGGATATGAAAATGCCCGGCACCTTCTCCAGCCCGTGCGGGGTGACCCTGACGCTGGAGCCGTCGCGGATGTAGAAGCCCAGGGGTTTGTCGGTGCCGTACTTGTAGAGCCGCACCCTGCGGTGGGTCTCGGGCAGAATGTCCACGTCTATGATGGAGGACACGGGCCTGAAGTCCTGGGGCATGCTAATGACAATGTGGGGTTTCTTCTTGTGATTATCCGGCCGCAGCACGTTGGATAAGACGTTCTTCTTCCTCGTCATCGTGTCCGTCCCGAAGGCACTGTAGTCTGCATCTTCTGTAAGACAGAGCACACGGGGATTAGAGCAGGCACGGCCAGGTCACTGCTACCGTGCGTCAGCTCAGCAGGGGCAAGTGTCTGCCTTGCTATCACAGAAACCTTTCTCTCTACTCATGAAACAAAAGCTTTAATGTTATGGGAGTCAAAGTTGGAATACTTTTGGGTTTCTTCTACCAAAGGAAAGAGTGCACAAAAGAAATTAAAGCAAGTTAGCAGCAGCAGACACAAAGAGCTACAGCTGCTTGAGAGAAAGGGTAGAGTGGAAAGAGTGAGTACATTCCTAGAAACATTTTAATTTTATTCAGAGTAATTCCACTTGCTAGTTTTCTCTCCTCAGGTTTCAGATCATTGGAAAAGAAAGAATGAAAAAGGGAAAGCAGCCAGTGTGCCTATTATTGCCTAGTTGCTGGGAGCCAGCCAAGTGACCTGGATTCAAACTCCAGAAAGCTTATTCCATTCTGCACTCTTCCCTGCCCCCACGCCATGTAGGTAAAATGGCTGTGGAGCACAAAGAGACCTCGCACACAAATACTTCAAGCAAAACTGTTCATGCAAACAATGGTGTAACTGCCACAACATGATACAAGAATAGGCAAATGGCTTAGAACTCAAAAAAACCAAAACAAAACATGTTAGTCCTGCAACTACTTGTAAGGGACGACGAAACACGTCGTGTGGAAGCAATCCTGATTTCTGAAATGCTTATTTACCAAAGGTTCCATTTTTCTTTTCAATACGCTATAACTCACCAAAAAGAATGAACCTAAATACATTCAGATCTGAGATTCCTCGGATTTACACTCGTACTTTTGAAACATTGCACACATCTTTGTTCTACATGGGAAATCCCCCCAATAATCACACAGAACTGGACTGCACTAACCCTAGGAGCCAGAGAAGTTGGCATTTCTTTGTATTATCCCATTCATATGCCATTGGTACAGCCAAGAAAGTGGAAGAATGGCTATACATTTCAGTCTGTGGACTGGGCTGACTGTGGCAATGCTGCCCTGGTGGCATTTCAGGACAGCTGCCAGCTGCTGAGGAAATCAATGCGTGCACTTGTTTCTCAGGCTGAGATATACAGACATGTACCAGTTAGATCTGGACTCCTCAGATGCTTTAAGCAAAACAGAGCAGAGAAAGTATTCCTGGAGCAACAGGTTAACACTACTGCAGCACGTAACACTAACTCCTCCCTTCCCAGCCTTCAGAGCTGCTGAAAACAAGAACAGTCCTTTGGCTGCTCTGTGAAGGCAGCCTTGGACCTGCTATTCTAAAAGATAAAGAACAACAGGAAAAGAAGAAAATTTAAATTAGCCCACAAAAAAACCTCAAAGAGATTTATTGTCAACTCCTGGCTTGTGTGTACACAACAGTTCATCATGTTTTAGAAAAATGTGTCCTGATGATGGCCTCATTTACATTTCTTTTTTATTTCCTTTGTTTAAAAAAAAAAAAGGACACCATAAGGAAGGCAAAACCCTTGCTTAGCTGATTGCTAAACACAGAGCATCTTTTGCATTGATGTTTACAGCTAAAGTTGTTCACCAATTTAATTGACACAATCAGGAGTTATTTCTGAAGACACCTGATTGTCACAGCCCTACTACAGCCTGAAGTCACTTCTGTAGCAATCTCAGTTACTTTGTAATTTAAGGTTTAATTAATATAACATTAGATCTTAACATCAAGCAAGAAGGCTCTAAAAACAGCCTAAAATCTGATCTCCACAGCTCTAGGAGTGTTAGGTGAGTCATGTTGAAGAGTTGGTGCATTAAAAAACAATTCAACTCCCCCAGCCAAGGCATTTTAACAGGTGAAGTGTGTCTGGGGTAAAACACCTACAAAAATGCACACTCAGCCTTCTCTCTGTGAAAGGCCTTTTGGGATGTCTGAACTAAGATCAGCTGGTTACCCCCCTGTATTCCTCTGCTGACAACTGACATGCTGACTTTTCAGGCAACATGGAGCAATTCTTTTCATGTTTGCTAAAAATTTATGATCAAAGAAAAAAGTGAGCGAAGTTTTGCCCTTATCTCTCCTGACAACCCACCCAACCAGTTTCCAGTTAGACATCTGGTGTTTCATTGAAAGGATTTTTGCAATTCAATGAGGTGCAATAGCTTCTCTTTTTTTATTTAGAACTACAATTGTTTACAAAACAACCTAGAAAGGACAATTGTGAAATCAGATCCTAGACAGGTCTTGCTTTAAATACCTTTTACTGCTTTAAGTACAAAGTACCACTTGCCCTCATTCCTGCTAGAGTGCAAGTTGCTGATGACAGCTCCAGGCCACAGGTCCCAAAAGACTCGTGCCAGTCAAGCACTCGGTTCCTGCTGCTTTTAGTACAACGACTGGTTTAGAAACAGGTACAAGAAAACAGGACATCAAGGCTTTGTCAGGACTGATTTTCTCACGAGTGTTCT
The DNA here is from genome assembly GCA_013397755.1 of Cnemophilus loriae. Classification (NCBI taxonomy): domain Eukaryota; kingdom Metazoa; phylum Chordata; class Aves; order Passeriformes; family Corvidae; genus Cnemophilus; species Cnemophilus loriae. The sequence continues at coordinate 372,369 of VZTF01005104.1, forward strand.
CTCATGTACATTGCAACATTTAAATGTATTCAGTTTATGGGATTTTCTCCTTAAATTCAAAGTGCACAAATTCAGAGAATCAGACAGACTCTGTGGCATTTCACCCGCTGTGTCACATCAAATATGTAAAACATTCAACGTTCCCAGCTTGCCACAGTGGGCTACAGGGCTTCTTCACTTTCATGGCAGGCCATGCACCCCACAGGAAGTCTGGCATGGACTGGATACACAAACACACATTTATTGCATCCAAGTACATCTATCATGGCCTGTAAATGATCAAAGACAGTTTGTGCTCTTTACTCAAGTTAGATTTAGAACTCTTCCCAACCTCCTTCACAGAAACCACCTCCCAGCCTGCCTTCTACAACTATCAGCTGGTAACTTCTGTCCAAATCAAACCTTTCCAGTTAGCAGAGCAACACGAAGATGAGCTGCAACAGGACTGGCTTTGAAAGAAAATTATGTAAACGTCTGTAGGCAAATAACAGATTCAAAAGGACTCTTAAAACAAAAACTAAGAGCAGAAAAACATTTCTTGGAAAAGAGAGGAATTTTAAAAATCTCCGTCAGAAGACAGATCAGAAATCCTAAACTGAGCTGGTGCTTTTGTTTTTAGTAACTTTCTTAAGTTACAAGACACACGGCTGAAATAAAAGCATCTCAAAACTGCAAGCCAGATGTCGTAACATTTAAGAAACTCTGACATGCCAGAGGGTAAGTTTTTTTCATTATAAATGCTCTTAATAGTTTAGTAACTCAGAACTAGCATGAACCTTAAGATAGACAGTTAAAGTCAGAGAATTTGTGAGGAAAAAATAGTGGAAGGTTGATAAACTCATCTCCCCCAGTCTCAGCAGAACAGCACACTCTGGGTAACCTCTCCTCCTCTGCTAAACAAGTTTTCTAAAGCAATACTCTCAAGTACAAAGGCATCTTTGTTCTGGCACCTCACTAATCAGTTTAAAGCCGTGGCGAAAAATATTTTGGCCTAAAGCCAAAGGACAAGGTGTTAACTACAGACAGTGTGAAGGAGAACGCGCAGGAAGGATTTCTCTCCCCCTCAGCAGTTTCAAGCTCAAGGTGGCACCAATCTGTACAGACTTATTACATGAAATTGAAAACAAAAGCCCACAAATGCCAAATCTGGTTTCAATTTAATGTTATTGAAGACAGATTTTTAAAATATTTTCCTGACCCATTTGCAAATCAATGTAGAGTTACCCCTTGAGAATTAAATTTTCAAAGCCCCCAAATAGGTAGTATATTTGAATAAAGATGCAATTAAGCATTTTTTAAATACGACCCAACAAATCTCCTCTTATTTAGTCACAAAACATAATAAAATATGGTATTAGGAAACCAACCTGTGTTTTTAGGAAGAGGCCTCAGAATAGCTAGGCTAGTCCACAAAGAGCTGTTTAAAAAGCCAACTGCTCTTACTTCTCACCAAAGTAAAGCTTCTCAGTGACAAAGTCTCTCTCAAGAGGCACAAGTGGATTAACCAAAGAATCCACTTCTCACTAAATACAGCCACATACACACAGAACTTGCAGGAGTTGGATATTGTAATTTAGAATCCTTCGAGGGACTGTTAAGGATATTATAATGAAACGTATCCTCTGTTATCTCTAGTGTTCTTGTATTTACAATGCAAAGTTCCCCACATCAAGCTGCCCTTCAGCCTGTGCAGACTGTTCCCCTCCATTTTCTCTTCGGAAGGGTTTTTCTCACAGACAGAGTGACTCCCATACATCTGGATTTAATCACGATACATCAGTTTAACCTTTAAATACCAGATGTCAACAGTACCTGTTAATCTGTTAAACTGCAGAATGAAATTCCAGCGAGGAATGTTTTCTGCAAGCTGACAGCCAATCCTGACTTGTGCAACATCAAGCCCCGGTTTAGATTTAGCACTGGAGCAGTTTATAAAGTATTTTAGAGGAATTTAGTGAAATACAATTAAAGGAGTCTAACAGGAATAATGTGATTTCATTACAGGATCTCTAGGTTTCTTAGCACATCAACCAAGACACATAAATGTTCAGGACAAACTGAGAGCTTTCAGAAATGAGGAGTCAAAATCAAACAAGAGAGAAAAGTTCTTACTCTGGCATAACATTTCCCAAATTTTGGAGTCCCATTACCACAACCACCACTTATTAATACAAGCAAAACCATCTTGCAGCTCCTATTTCAACCCCTCAAGGTGTTCCTTGGATGCAATATATTAAGAAGTTAATACTATTTACATTAGATTTCACTGCAGTCTGCTCATACCTTAAGTTAGTTTTGCACAAATTACATGTAGTTTCTAAATAGTTAAGACAGTATGATAAAAACTTCATATATTATAAGACAGCGAAACACTTCCTCTCTTCCCCACAGTGGCTTTTTGTCAAAGATCTTAAATTCCCAACTACTGCTGCTGGAAATATAAAAGACAAAGTTCCACTACAAAACCCACAAAAATTTTTCAGCTGACTTAAGAGAATGCATGAAAGCCACAAGTAGCCTTGCAGGTGGAAAAGTAACTTGTGTCACTTATTATAGTTCCAAACCAGCACAGATCAAAGCAGTCCCATCAACAGCCGTTATTTGTTCAGACTTCTCTTTTCCATTCCAGAGGCAGAGCCAGTGAGGTTGCTGCAATCTATGAATTAAGCACACTTAAACAAATCACACTGCACAAAACATGAACCATCTCTAACTCCACCAATCCAGCCTTGGTTACAGGCAAATCATCACAAATAAAATATAGAATAAAGTTATTTCTGTATTTTCCATCAAACAAACATTTACTCTACATGGCAAAGATGCCAGTGAAGGCAAAGCCTCAATTTAATGAACAGATGTGATCAGCGTGGTCACAATTAATTACACCTAAGCGCAGTGGGGGACTGTGGTGCCAGCCTGGGTTCTTTATTCCCTGAAACTCCACAGGCAGAAGGCTCTTGTGTCCCAGGGAAGGCAGTGACACCCGGTACTTTCTACACAGCTTTTCCCGCTCATCAGTTCTTGTTCTGATAAACTAAAATGGATTAATCTTACTGCTACTTCTGTGCATTGTATCAGCCCCTGGCCCCCGAGCAGTAACAAATAATCCACCTGGATCAAATCAAGGTAAACGACAGTAGGAAACTAAAAAAGCATTACAAATGTAACATTAGGAACGGGCAACACTAGACCTGTCACATTAGGAACAATCTCAAAACATATGGTGTTAAAATATAAACTCAATAATCCCAGTCTGACCAAGTGGCTTATCCCTTCCTGTCATATGGCTCCTGTAGGGATTAAACGGAATCATAGGCCTTGTCTCCCTCCAGGTTCTGCTATAGCAAACGGTTCATGCCTTTGGCATCGCAGCACTGCACACACAGGCCTTACCAGCCTATACTATCAACACAAACAAAAACATTTTGGCAGCACACAGCAGCTGCCAAGCAGCCACACTGGTTGAGAATGTTGGGTTTGCACCAGGCTGTTGTGGAGTTGTTCACTTTTTGGAGTGGGAGTAGATAAAAGGTTCTGATGCCCAAGCATTTTCTAAGGAAAAGATGCCTGTCTTAGCAACAACCAGGAACAACACCAGAAGAACAACTACAAACTTCTAATTGGACTTTTTTCCCTTCATGAACAAAAGCAGACAGTAGGAACACACAACCAGAGCAGACACAGTACTTTTAAAGGCAAACCAACAAACCTAGCAGCCCTCACTCCTGAGGTTTGCTAACTGAAATAAGCTTGCCAATCGAAAGCTTCAAAATGTTTTATTAGGAAAGTGTGGCAAGAGTAGCATATTACAAAGTTAGTCTTGAATTTATACTTTTATATTACATTTAATACTTCACGTAATAACATTTTTAATATTACTTTCCATCCTGTAATGGTCTCTCTTCTTGTCTGATCAAGATTGGAATTTTAAGTGAAAAGTATCCAACATACAGAGCAGAAAACCTTAGAGGTTAAAAGTTCATTTTCATTTGCTTACATAAAACCAGAAACAAGCATTTGCTAGAGATTTAACTTGACTTTAACTCAACTAAATACAAGCAAAAAATCACAAAGTAAAAATAGATTGCCTGAGGAAGCCCTTGCAAGACAGACAAGTTGTGAATACCTTTCATGACCCATAATTATTACAGAATTTGACATGATGAAATAGGACTGAAGGGTTTTTTCCTCCATACATCACACTGTAACTGAATAAACAGATGATTCATATTCTTCAAGTGCTCTTACCTTTTCTCTGAATGAAAATCCTGAGTAGAGGATTGGCTGTGGAAACTGCTTTGTGATAATTGTCATCATTGTTGATAGGCAGCAGGTCACCGTGAATGTCCGTGTATCCCACTAGAACATCAACGTTTGGGATCTTGTGCACGTGCTGCAATAATCCATAGAACTCCTCAAACTTTCCAGGTTTGGATCTCTCCAGAGAAAACCGTCGAAATTCTGCCCCAAACTACAACAAAACATATCTTACATCACTAATATGGAAGCAATAGAATTATTTTAATGTTAAACCAGAAACGTTATGGAATTAAAAGTGCGCTAAAAACGACAACCAATAATTTTGATGTGGTATAAAATGGCCAGTTAAAACAGTTGGGTTTTTTCTCCAAAGTTATAACTAGTTTTGTGCCTGATAGAACATGAACTTCTGAGCATGCCAAAGCTGTTTCATTGTTCCATTTAACGGGAGCTCATCAGCACTGAGGTGCCAAACCGGTGCAGGGATAACTGCAGATCCTCACCCGCGCATGAAGCAACCACGCTGGCTAAGGGACAGAATTGAGAGGCAGCACTGCCGCGGTGGCTCACACCAGGGCTGTGATTAACAGCCTGTGGTATGCGACTACCTGGAATTCGGTTCCAAGAACTACCAGTGCCCTTGAGAACAGTGTGCAGGGATTGTTACACAACTGTGGCTCACCCACGCAAGGCTGAGCAGCCTTCACAGCCCCAGTTGTTTGGGCAGGAAGTGACAATGCCACTTGGATGCGAAGACCACATAGATCTGTGCTGCTTTTCAGCACAACCCACATGCAGCCCAGCTTTAGGGAGCTGATCTCAGGTCCACCCTGCTCCTACCTAAACAGAGGTAACAGAGGCAAGCAGCCACTACCTCTAAGAGCATTCAGAAGATTCACTTGCGTGAGCAAGGCTCAAATCTTGATTGCAACAATCTTTTCAATCAGAGTTCTATCCAGGGTATAGAACCTGCATTTTCCAAATCTGTCAAGATTCAGAAAATATGAAAAAAAAAAAAAATTAAGTCACTGACACTACTTGCAGGGGTAGGATTTGCTTGTAGTCAACATAACCATTCAACAAAAAACCCAGCTCACAAATTCACTCAAGCTCAGTCTCCTAAATCATCTCTAAAGCAAACACTTATTAAAACATGTTGCTTATTAAGGCAATGATACAGTGGGGGCAGGTAGGAGACTCAAGTGAGTGCCAAGAAAAGGATAAGCATTTGATGTAGACTAGACAAATTGGGATTTTTACCACACATAACTAGTAAAATGTTGGTGTTCTGCCTAACAAGGGCAGGACCCAAAGCAAACAGAATATTGGATAAAAATTACTCCAAATCCTCCCTATCAGGCGCATACACAACATACCAGAGATGTCAAAAGGAATTCAGAGATAGCAGCAGCCAGGTTACAAAAACCAGAACAGATGGTATATGAGTTAAAAGGATAATAAGCTAATAATTCAAAAAACCTCAGCGGGCTGGTTTTTTTGTGTGAATTCTATTGCTGACCTACAGTGAAAATAAAGACTTTAAATAATTTTTTTAGCAAGTTCAGTTTCAAGCAGAGCAGAAAGGGACATGGAACAAAATGCTCTGAGTGCGAGTTTGAGCCTCAGTATCACATACTTTGGTGTATGTTACACACAGGAGATGTGGAGGTGCACTTTTCCTCACACCCGATTACAATCTTTTGGAGAATGAAAGCTTTGGAGTTCTCAGATACAAACAAAGGACCGAAAATCAGGAGACAAGGACCCCCTTGTTAGCAGGTTAACACCGTGCTAACTCAAAACAAGCTACACCTTCAACACCCCACCTTCCTCCAAAAGCTTCAGATAAAGGAATTATCTGGGAACATTCCTCCTCTAAAAAACCTGCAATTACCATAACATTAACTAATAAGGCAGAAGGGATGATTCATACCTGCTTACAAACAAAAGCCCAGCCCACAGGAAGAACTCCCACACGTCAGAGGCAGCACAACTTAATCATGACATCAGTGAAGGATTCCATCCTGCCTGAGATCCTTCCCCAGCTACGGGAGGTGTGAGCCCCACAGGAACTGTCCATGCATGGCAGCAATCGAAACTGTTTGGCTTTCAAGGATTACATAGTTTAAACATAATTCAGCAATAAAAGTTTAAAAAGCCAACAACTTCACCCGCAGGTTGGAATAAATGTTGAATCTTATCACAGCAAGCAAAGGGCCAGATTTTCAAACGTGCGATTTTTATTTTTTTCCCTGTTATTTTATACATATTTGGTGCAAATACCAAGAGACTCATAACCCACTCATATTTCCTAACACAGTTTGCTCAATACTATTACAAAGCAGGTAAAAGACAAGTCCAACTGTGCAATTCCATTATTTGAACCCCTGAAATGTCTGCATTTTCTACCAGATGCTGCACTCCATCCCATGAAACAGGCCTGCACTTGATGTTCTAGAGGAGATGAGACGCTGGAAGAGTAACTTAAGCAGAGAAGGCTCCTTGCCACCTGAGCTCTTTACAAGCCCGTGCTGTTCCCCGTTAACTCCCCCAGGAGAAGGCAGGGGAGCCATGGCAGCACACCAGGAAGGCACCTGGGATGCTCACTTAACACTCATTTACGGGTCACATTTGTAAGTCCTCCGAAACACAGCATAAAGCTGCTCTATGCAAGTTTCCAGCACTGACAGAACACGAGCTGTAGTGACCTTTTCTGGCTTACCAGTTATTAGACTTTACACAGAAAAAAATATTATTCCAAGTCATGAGAAAGGGGGAAAACCTGAATTTTAATATCTAGAGAACTAGAAGCTTATTTTGGGGTTTCCATACCATCGCTAGGAACTCTAGTCTGGGGTATAAAGTTTTATTTTCCATGACAAGAAAATGGGCTGACTAGAATTCAAGTGCTATGGGGAATCGCCAGGGCAAGTTCAGAGCAGTTACCCAAACTGAATAAACTAAACTAACAAAAGGATTGTGCTCATATAACTGCAACCACAGTTGGGCTGTGCTGGCCCAGCCTAGTCAGCTGAGGCACAATTATTGATTTGGAATATCTAAATAAAGAGCTGTACATCACTGAGCAGCCTTCAAAGCCCAGGCCAATCCACAGCAATGGCTCCCTCCACCTCCCACACAGGCCTTTCTTCTTTCTCTTCAGAATTGCTCATTTTCATAGAAGGAAGATGACTCCTCTGCAATATTAAATTGAGATGCTGTTAAATAATGCATTAGCAACAAGTAGTTCTAGGAATGCCTTGAATCCTGCTCCATAATATGCACTTGAGGGACAATCCCTATTCATTAGGGCTACACTTCTCTGGACAAACACCAGAAACACATCACACAGCTGATTCCCTAGATATATTTTAAATCAAGGAAAACACACCGTAGGGAAACAGTAAACCTAGAGTTCTGGGCTGAGGAAACAACTGATTTGGGTTTATAAGCACATCATACTCATTATTTTCAACCTTATAAGAGCATAAATAAAAGACTTCACTATCACAGTAACAACTTAACTGGTATTTGAAATAACAGCTACCAGATATTCCTGTGCATGCTGGTTTTGGCCACATGAAAAATGAACACTTGAAAGAAATCATCCTCATTCAAGCCGTAGAGACCAACCACACACTTTCCAGAAGTTCCAGCACCATGATGCGTTATCCTTAAAAGCCCACACAGCTCAAGTCCTGCCTGCTTCACCCGCACTGCTGCTGTAACACTTCACTAGCAGGAAAGGAGGGGACAGAACACAGGCTGCTCCCCACTTAAAAAACAACCCAAGAGATCCGTGTGTCCACCAATGGAAAACACATTCCCATGTGGATGCACCTACAATCAGCCTGGGCAATGAAAAAGGGCTTTCAGCTCAACATTTATTTAACTAATAGCCTGATGCTCCACCTAATACCGTGCATCCAGTAGTTTTATAATTGAAAATTATTACAAACATAAAGCAGAACGAAAAAAATCTAATTTCTCTCAGAATATCAGAGCTTTGTCAGCAAAACTTTGCCTAACCAGCAAATCAAAAACAAAAATAGCAGAGATGTGGATACACGCATGGGAGAATTTACAGAGCTGTGCAAAGCTCCGAGCACAGACACGGGTGATCTATGCGGGAACACACAGGTACACGCTCCTGAAACACTGCCAGGGTAAAAGTCTCTCGGGGCCTCTAAGAGAAGGCAAACTCCACTTTCGGATAAGCTAGCCAGGGGTTACCTCTACCTCTAATGTAACCCTACGCTGTACCCCACGAACAGCTACAGAAAGACATAATCATTAAGGGAAAAAAGGTAACTACAGAAACAGTCACTAACAAACGCACTCATTGCAATCCGGACAAAGAGTGGGTTTTGACGCTTGGGAATTTTTACAGAATTGTAAGGGTTGGAAGAGACCTCTGGAGATCATGTATTCCACTCCCCAAGTATGTCTCTAAACACCTCTTTCGGCCCAGTGATCTCACACTTCCCCCGTAACACATATTTCTCTGTACGTCTTTTAGTCTGTGCAGAAACTTAGGGGCCAACTCCACTCACCTATTTTTCTAAAACCACTTCAAAACCACTCATATTTTGTCCCCGGAGACAGCGCACCCAGCAAGCGCCCCCAGCACTTTCCGCAGCGGCGGCCCCGGCGGGCAGAGGGACCGGGCCGGCGCGGGGACAGGTGGGGAGGGAGCGCCGGGGCCCGCCCGCCCGAGCACGCTGGGCTGCGGAGCGCTCAGGCCGCGGCGGGGCCGTGCCCCGGCGGCCCCTCGGGCAGGTGAGTCAGCAGCTGTCCCCGTCCTGTCCCCGCAGCGACACCGCGGCCCGACGGCCCCGCAGGGCCGGCCCG